>VYZT01024177.1:0-168705 GCA_013400735.1 Pomatostomus ruficeps | reverse complement strand
GCTGGCGGCGGGGGGTGGGGGAGCGGTGTCGCCGCGCTGAGGGGAAGACTGAGGTCCCTCAGACCCTGTGGGGGGAGCGCCCCTCGTTGAGGGCGAAGGGTCCCCGCGCTGTGGGCAGGGGACGGCTCGCTGGGGGCGGGGGCGGGGGTCCCGCAGAGTGGAGAGGGCCCCGGGGGTCCTTGTGGGGAAGTGGAGGGCAGAGCCCCCGGTCTCGCTGCCCAACGACTCTCGGGGCTGCGTGAGGGGGGATCGGTGACTCTCGGGTCTCCCCGGCTGCCGCCCGGAACTCCCCGGCCTGGCCGCCTCTTCCCCCCTACTCCTGTCCCTTCCCCCGCATCCCGGCCCCTTCCCCCGCGTCCCGGCCCAGCCCGAACCTGTCCGCTTCTCCCTCCCCAGCCCGCTCTGTTCTGGGCTCAGCTTGAGGAAATCGGCCTCCTTCTGCGCCGTAGCTGCTCAGAAGAAGTTGCAAATCAACTTTTGCTACTCTGCTGCGTGCGATTTCTTCGCAGGAGAAATAATAAATGTTTCCCAGGGCTGAGAAGCTGGTGGAGTTCATGGGAACAGCCGGAGCATTGTGAGAGCAGGACAGTGTTTGTATGGGAGCTGTGCTGATAGCTGAAGCAAATCGCTAATTACTGTGAATTTTTATTCTGTCCCGTCTTCTTTTACCATTCTTTTTCTGTTGTTTTCATGCCAACAGATTTTGAGAAGAGAGGAAAGAAGGAAGTGTGTCCAATACTGGATCAGTTTCTTTGTCATGTTGCTAAGACTGGAGAGACGATGTAAGTGTGACTGTTTTGGTGGTCCTCCGTTCTGACTTAAAACAATTCTGCATTTTAAGTCAATGAGATTCAACCAGGATTCTCTTTTTGCCTGTAGGTTGCTTCAGTGAGCTAATGAAGCTTTCCTTAGTTCCCATTGGATTTTGCCTGGATTAGTTTAGTTTGCTGATAGTTTATCTAACGAGGGGAGACCTCTTGTGTAGGCCTCACTCTGGGGTGTCT
This sequence comes from Pomatostomus ruficeps, assembly GCA_013400735.1. NCBI lineage: Eukaryota > Metazoa > Chordata > Aves > Passeriformes > Timaliidae > Pomatostomus > Pomatostomus ruficeps. The sequence continues at coordinate 167,701 of VYZT01024177.1, read as the reverse complement.
GTCAGGTCTCAGTGATCCTGCTCAGCACAGTATAAACCTGTTGCTTTTCCTGGATTTTAGGAGAGATTCAGGTTCTGTAAGTGGCAGGTTCAGCTGCTGTTGCAATGTGTGCTACACTCTGTTGTATAACCGTGTTTGCAGTATCCAGTTGTGTTATTTACATAAAGATATGGGCGGCTCAGATTGTTTCTTTCTGGGCTCTGTAGCCATCCTGTGATTGTGGCCGGGTGCTGCTGCTGAAGAGGGGACAATCCGGAGGTGCTTTTTGCGGACGAGGTGTGTGGGAACTGCTCCGAACTTGCCGTCGCTTTTCGGCTCGCATGGGACTTTCCCTTCCCCTGCCCCTGGTGTCCCGGTTCCTCTGGGGGCTCCCGGGGTGCGGGGTGCGGAGGAGCCGCGCTCCTTTCGGGGATCGGCGCTGCCGCGGTGACTTCCTTGGGCTCGCTATTTGGCAGGAAGGGGAAAGGCTTCCCGGCTGCGCTGCGGAGCGTGGCTCACTTTGTGGCGCCCGCGCTGTCTCCTTGTTTTTGAGGCCTAGTGCCAGACTCCGGCTCCAGCAGGGGAGATGTGCTTGTACGAGTGTTTTGTGAGCAACCAGTGACCGCAGGGGCTTTGTTTGAGTTTCTAGAGTCCCTCGAACTTGTAAGAGGTTTTGTAGCTTTTGGTGGTTTTTCTTTCTCTTTTTTTTTTTTTTTTTTTTTTGTGGCTTGCTAGTGCTGCTTGGATTAATGGTTTAGAAAGAAAAACAAGTTCTGAAATGTACTTTGCTCTTTGAATAGAAGGCTCAGGCTCGGCAGACATACACAGCTGTAATGCTTAATATTTTGGTGTAGTGCTTATTATACAGAAAAAACACACCACAGTAAGCCCATACTAAAATATGTTCAAAATATTTTTCCCATTCTGAGATATTTCTTCAGGCTGTTTTTAATGGTTCTGCCACTACCATGTATATTCCAAAGTAATTTTAAGGAAGTGATTCTATAGGGGCAAGTTCTTGGGAAAATAATTTCCTCTTTGATTTTATTTTCATTTAGGAAATCTTGGTTTCTTTTTTATTATTTTTATTTTATTTTTACAAATGTAAACCTGAACTGGGATCTGTCATCTGATATATAGATCCTGCCTTCTATATTTTATTATTTTCTTTGTGGTTTTTTGGGGGTCTGTAGCTCTTTTCAGCCTTCTTAAGTCTTTCACTTGCTTTAAATGGTTTTTTAAAAAATGCTGGATGTGAACATCAGAAGTATCTAATATAATCTGGAGATAGGCATGGAAATCATGTTCTATAATGTTAAATTTGCCTCAAATTATCTATCAAAATCTGTATTTTATCAAACATGATTGTGTGTTCACTGATGTGTTATGTATCAAAATATCAGGCAAAAAAAGAGTAAAAATTAAAATCTCTTGGGAATCATTCATGGAAAGATTGATAATGTGCATTTTAAGAACTTAATGTATTTTTGAGCTAGTACAGCTTGGCCGTTGTACAAGGATTCTGGAATACACAAACCTACCAAATACATATAAATTTAAAATGCTCTAGATATTCTTTATATTCACTTATGCAGAAGTAACTTTATGTAATAGAATCTAAACCAATAATAAATAGATACTTTGGAATGAGAAGGTAAAATGCCATTTTGCAGTGACATTTGTTAGGATTTTTACAAAGTTCAGAGTATAGTTTAAAAACAAAACAAACAGCACGGATGGTTTAGTCAGGGGTAATTACACCAATGGTTTGCAGACTTGATTATTGAAAAACAGTGGATCTTGCTCAGTCACAGCCTGTTCCTAGTGTAACAAACAAAAAGTACTGAGGCAAATCAGGACAAGTGAAATGTGAAATATTTTTGCTTTCAGTTGTTAGTTCGAGGAGAGTTGCATGGTCTCTATGGGGGTTCTGTCAGCTTTTCAGCTTCACCATGAACACGGATTTTTAGAGGATAAACGGCAGTCTGCATCCTGGGGTGAATGTTCTCGCCCTCCACACGTTTCCAGACACAGTTGCAGCAGATCTGGGTGACTCGGAGTGAGCTTAGTTGGAAAAGGTACTAATGAGGTAAATTAAAGTGACTCTTTAGGGTCTCATCAGAGCTTGATCGTGCACACGCAGCTTGCTCAACAGATGGAAGGCACGGGCTCAGGTGAGGTCGCCGGGTGCCTCCCTGCCCCCACTTGTTCCAAAGTGCTTATTCATCTCAGGGGGTTGGGAACAGGTAGGTGCAGGTTTAGGTGAGGCTCTGATCTCCCCGGGATTTCTCTGGCAGCAGCCTTGGCTGGTGCAGCCTGTGTGTCACTGTTCACTTGGGCTGTTCAGCTGCTTCTGCAGCTCCACAGGAACCTGGGGCAGGAACCTGGGGCAGGAACTGCTCCTGGTTGTGGCTCTTCTGGACCAGGCTCAGTTCACTGATGCTCGTGTTTTGTCCCTGGTAGCTGGTACATCCCAGCTGCTGTGCGACTGGGGAGGTGGTGGAGGGGAGGAACAAAGGGCGAGAGGTGGTAAAACCACCACTGCAGCTATGATAAGCCTCTCAGAGAGTATCTTTATTGTAATTAGAGGGCTTTTTCGCTTACGAGGAAGGTGCGGAACAAAAACATTGCTAATTTTGGTTCTGTTATCAGTGCAAGCTTAGTTGTGTTATGGGTGCTGTGCAGTAAAATCCTGATCATACAATGATGTGCATTCACTTCATCTTTTTGAAGCTGAAGTTTTCCTCTTGTGCCAAGTTAACCATTCACTTAATTGCTGGTGAGATTATGGCCTACGCTCACAAAAGCCGGTCTGAACTTCCTATATTCGAGGTGACAGAAGCAAAAGTCTGATTGCTTGGCTGCTTTGAAATATTTTTGTTTCTTAACAGTTGCCTTGGTAAGACTTAGTCTTAGGTGAAATATAAATTTCATTGTTCAGCCTTTTTTAAAGTTGTCTTGAGTCTTAGGAATTTTTTTTTTCATTTCAGAGGAGTGACATACTCTTTAATTAACCTGACTTTTTACTGAGATACTAACATGGAATTTCCTTAGTGAGACCAAGTACAGGCAGGGAAGTTTGTTATAACCTCCTTGTTTCCAGTTTGTAACAGATCAGCGTGACTTGCAAAACCGAGGAAAGTGAAGAGCGAGGAGATTTGTTAGTCCTAATACTTTGTATCTGAAAGACCTCCAGAAACAGAAAGTGTGTTTCTGCCCTTTTTTTAATAAGAAATCCACTTACCTATTTTTTGTGAAGTAGAAAGAGCTTTGAGAGATGGGATGAAAATCAAAGCACTGCAGTACTAGAAGTGAAATGCAACAGTGAAATTTTTTTTGTTGTTTCTGAAGAATTCTTAAATGTGAAGATCACTTATCAATTGTGATCTTGTGTCCTGTATTTAAAATGTTTTCTTTTACCTCTTAGGAAGTTCTCTTGGGTTTAGAGTCACTCTGCCACTTCAATAACAAAAATGTTTTTAAACCATTTATTTAGGTACTTCACCAAGAAAATCCAATGTGTTGGACTGGAAAGGAAAACTAGATTTTTATAAAGTGAAAAATAAAACATAGAAAACTAAAGCAGTCCAGAATTTTATGTTGGTTTTTTCTGCATTTCCCCCACTCCTGCCCTGGGGCAGGGAACCTATAAAGTGCAGTTTTAATGGCTTACTGTAGTGGAAAGTGTAATGTAGAAGCTTACTGACAGTGAAGGAATCCAGAAAGTAGTGAAGTACCAAAATCTGGAGCAATACGGTTCAGAGGCAGAAGTGATTAATTGTAAAATCCTTCTAGGCCTAAGTAGGGAATGTGCCCAGGATGTGATGCAGTTACACCGGTTCCTCCCCTCAGTGCAGCATAAACAGCCATTAAAATACATTCTGGTTTTATTTCTTCCTGTAGTGAAATTCCTTTGGAAGCTCTGAAATGTTCATTTGAACCTCCTCTGAGCCTGAAAACAGAAGCTGTTTCTTTACGTATTTCCTCGAGGTCCAACCTAAGTGTTTTTTTGCAGAGTTTCCTGAGTCCAGTTTAATTCATGTGATTGTAGGGCAGATACGGTCATCGGTACTGTCATCATAGAATAGTGGGAAGCGACTTGTGGAGGTGATCCAGGCAGAGCCTGTGCTCAAGGGGAGCTAATTCCAAAGTTGGATAATTGATTAGGGCTTTGTGCAGCGTTTCTGAAAATCTCCGGTCATGGCAATTCCATAGGCTGTTTGGCTCCCTGCTTCACCGCGGGCACTGGGGACATGGTTTCCCTTGGAGCATCCTGGGCCCAGTGCCTCTCGCCCTGCACTTGTGCACCTCAGAGAGGAATCTGTTTCCTGCTCCCTGCGTGCAGTGAGCCCCTCAGCAGTGACAGGAGCATCCTGGGCCCAGTGCCTCTCGCCCTGCACTTGTGCACCTCAGAGAGGAGTCTGTTTCCTGCTCCCTGCATGCAGTGAGCCCCTCAGCGGTGACAGGAGCATCCTGGGCCCAGTGCCTCTCGCCCTGCTCTTCTGTGCCTCAGAGAGGAATCTGTTTCCTGCTCCCTGCATGCAGTGAGCCCCTCAGCGGTGACAGGAGCAGCGGCATTCCAGCGCCAGAGCCGGTTCCGGAGGCAGCCGTGCTGCCCGAGCTCCCCGCAGCAGCCGTGGGCACGGCTCGGGCTGACACTGCTCAGTGTCCCCTCTGCCTTTGCAGGGGCTGCCCCGCTCTGCGCTCTGAGCGTTGGGAACGGGGTGTGGCTGGATTTCCCCAGCACCAGGAGCCCTGCAGAGGAGCCTGATGCTCCGCTGGGGCTGCGGCTGCCCAGCTCTACCAGGGCAGCCTGTGCTGCTGTGTCTCGCTCAGGTTGAACTACAATATTGCCTGCTCTTCCCTCCTCAGCGTCAGTCAGGTGGATCAGGGATGATTTGCCTTTGGTAAATTACGTAACTGTAAATGTAAGTTACATAACTGCAGTTCCACCGAAGATAATGGCAAAAATACTTTTGACCTTTTGATGCTGTAGCAGTGAACGTTTTCCTTACTACATTTTAAACCTTTTTGAATCAGTTTAACTTTTCTATTAGTTTGTTGCAGCAGTGAAATAATTTGTCAGCTGCAGGAGAGCTGAGTGAAGGTACAGTAGCTATGAACTCCTACAAGAATAAGTTTGCATTCTCAGTTTGTTTTAACTATGTACTCTGACCACTTGTATAATATCCTTTCTCTTGTTACAAATGTATAGATTTTTTAGCCATATGTCCTCTGGCTTATTTCACATGGTTAAATTTAAATCTGTTTTTTTTCTGTAGAGTATGTTCTCTGCTTTTATTCAATGAGCAGTTTTCTTGCTCGACATGTGTGTGCTAGCATTTCTTCTGATTTGGAGACAACTTACTTTCAGGAAACCTTAATGCCTATTTGGGGAATGTAATTCCTGATGATTTTTTTAAAAAAAACAATTCTCAAGTTTATGCTGTAATAAGCAGGATCATATTTTTCTGAAAGAAGTCTCTGTGTGCCTTTGTTAGTGTAAGCCTGTTCCACTTCCATGTTCTCAGTAAAGCAAGAGATGTGAGTAAACTTCCTTGCATTGTTGTCCACTATTATTCCTCACTGACTCCATTCCATTCAGCATCTGGAATTACCCCCCACTAATGCCCATTCCACTGACACTGTGTTTTCCGTTTCATAATCCACTGATGTCTCAACAGGACAGGGATCTTTGGTCAAAAAGCCTGCTGATGTACCTCTGTCAACGCTAATTTAGCTTCCTTGCTCTTTTACCTCCATTATAAACAAAAACTCCTGTATGTGTGAATTGTGTGGCTGTAGTAGTTCAGAGCAGTCCATGGTGATGTGGATGAAATCACTTGCTGCTTTCGGAAACACACTGTTGTAGTGTTTTATTTTAAGTGCTGCCACTTCATATCTGTTGGGAGTGAGGTTTACAGTATAAAGGTCAGACCTTAACTGCCATTGTAAAATGCGTGTGATGAACTGAGCCTAATAAACATTAGTGTCTCTGTGGAATACACGTGTAAGGAAAAGCAAAAGGCAAACTCTGATTGCAGCACTGAGCTTTTGGGATGATTGGACTGTTTTAATCACAAATGTCGCTCTTTGCACATTCAGATTTGCAGTGCGAGTGTGGCCTCCTTCCCTGTTGCTATACACAGTTCGTTCTTGTAAGCACATTTCCTGATAACCGTTTTGGCAGCCAGTCCGTGTCACTTTGCACAGAAACCACCCCACCATGTATCCTTTGGTAGGTAATGCACTTGCATGTGCTTCTGATGATCACTTTTACTTGTATTCTGTGGTCATCCCTCTCCACAAGCTCAGTTCTCTGCTGTGATAGGATTTCTTGTCATCCTCGGGGTTCCTCTCCGTTTGTACCTTCACCTTTCAGTGACGTTGCTGAAGTGGCTGCTCCAGTTTGACCTCTGTTATTTTCCAGTGGGCCTCAAGTCTCTGTTCTGTGGGGGCTGTACTTGTTAGTATTTCATCTGAAGTACTTTCCCAGGCATTTAGGTATTGTTCACTCCATGTTACACTTCCCAGTGGCACGGAGGTTTTTCCATTCTGACTTTGTAATTGATGAGCCTTGATCCCTCTTCCTGTCCGAAGCTTTTGGGGAGGTTTGTGCCTGATGGCACTTGGGGGAAAGGAACAAGGCAATAGTGCACACAGAAGGAGGAATACAAAGCAGCCTGGTTGTCCTGGGGAAGGTGAATTATCAAGTTTGTGGATAAACCAGACTGAGGCTGCTTCTTCACGAAGCTGGTACATGTTTGACAGGTCTCAGTTTTAGAAATAAAAGTACTTGAAGACAATGAGAAGATTTCCATGATGGCAATACCTGGTGATGCCTGGTTTAGAAGTGGCACAAACAGCTAATTCCTGTGGATTAGGTCACTGAGGTAGGGTACACCTTGTCAGCCCAAGCTTAGCATGTGTCAGCTGAAAATGCCTTGTAGAAGCCAATTGGGTGGCTTTTGTTCCTGGTTTTGGGAGGAATTAGTAACAAGTGCAGTTTCCCTGGTCCCAGTAGTGCTGTGAGAGCTGAGTGAGGGCTCTGGGTTTTGGGACACTGCGTAAGCTGGAAATCACAGGGACTCACAGCAGTGGAGATCCAGGAGTAGCTGCACAGGGTGCATTCTCCTGATCTGGTTTCCCAGCTTTATTGCTTGATATAGTAAACATCCGATCATACCATCTCAGGGTGGCTGCAGCTCCTCTGGGGTGACCAGGTCCTTTGACAGTGACAGCTACGTCTGCCAGAGGAGCCGCAGCATTTCTTGTGTGGATTTGGTTATTCTGGGCAAACTGGTGATAGCTGAAGCAACATTGGTGTCTGTATTGCTTTCTACTCTGCTATAAGAAAGTTAATTTTTGAATGAAGAATCTTGTAATTTTGTACTTTTTTGTTCTGGGATCAGTTTTTGCCTTTAAAATAAAGGAAAATGAAGAGTACTCAAGTTTGGTTTTAGGTAACTGTATTCACAAATGTACTTCCTAGAAAATTTTGGACTGAATTTTTTTTCTGTTGTGTGGGACAGCTGTATTCTGTTGGAGTCAGCTGAATATTTATCAGCAGAGATCAGAATTAGTCCCTTGATGATTACAGATAGTGCTTTAATGTCTTCTTCAGCTGCCTGTTTCCATAACTAAGTCTTAATCTTTGTTGTTCCTGGCAAGAGCAGTAGTGATTTGCAAGCAGCAGAGGTGAACACTCGCACCACTGAAGTAGATGTAGTTCTAATGTCTGACAGTTTCCCTGGTTCTGGAATGAGCTCATTGTGCTCCCAAGGAGAGCAAAGACTGGATTTAGGCTGACAACAATCAGCGAGCGAAAATGGAAAAACACCTCCCGTGCTTGTGGGAAATACCAGTTTTTCCTCTTTTGAACTCTTCAATTTATTTTTAATTAAAGTGAAAGGTAACATGAGGTAAAATCCTACTGAAGATAAAATGTGAGAGTGTTTAATTTTACATGAGTTATCAGGTGAAAGGGAACAGGACACTCCCCCAGGACGAGTGCTCTGCCAGTGTTCTCCTAACAGGAGCACACTCTGCAGCAAGGCACAGTGTTCCAGGAAATTCACCCTGCCTGGAGCACCTCAACTTCTAAAATTGAGTGCTCCTTCAGAAACACTCACAGAGGATCTAGCACTTGCTTAGGGCTTTGATTTAATCTTAGGTTGAGGGGTTTGTCTGCTTGCCAGAAGCATGTGAGAAGCCAGTCTCCATTGAGGTACAGGGGATTTCACTGTGTAAATCTCTTGCCATTGTTTGGAATTTCCCCTGTTAATCTGCACTGTGTGAACGGTGAAAGTAGCAACAGTGTGCAAACTCATGACACTAAAATGAATGGCATCAAAATACTGTTAAAATAAAGCACGGGAAATAGAAAAATAAGTTCAAATACGAAGAATATTAGACACAAGAGTGGAATTAGGTAGGGTGTCTTCTTTTACCTGGTGAGTTCAGCTGCTTGAAGGCATGGCTCAGCTCCCTGCTAGTCACATCACACATCTTGCTCTGCCTTATCTGCAGCATTAATTTTGTGGTTAGATCAGTGATCTGCCTCACCTCCCTTGTGTGGGATCACAGGAATGTGTGGGAGCAGCAGAGCAGGCTTGTCCCTCTCCGTGCAGACCAAGGACAAGGCTAAGTGTGTGGTTGGGCAGCACCCTCCTGCTCTGCACTGGGATGAGATCCCTGTGGGAACCTCAGCACGACTCATCTCCCCATCAGTGGGAGTTCAGTGCTGCTGCTTTTTATCCCACAACTTTTCAGCAGCATTTTCTGAAAAAATTGAAAGCCAGTTCTCTACCATTGAGCACACCTGGTTAAGAACCAACCTGTTTCTATCATAAATAATGCAATCGTAATTCCTGTATGAAAGCTAACGTGTCAAATGGCAACAGGTTTGGGTTTTTTCATTTGCTGGGCTGAAATTGCAGAGAATTGTGTTTTACAAGCAGTTCTTGATGGTCTTTAGCTTGTGCACCCCTTACATATAACTGTGTATGTCCAGAATAGATCTCAGATTTGGGTGTGCTGGATAAGGTAAGGACTGATACCAAACCATGGCAGAAAAAGTAAAGAGAGATGTCTGTGCTGGGTAAAGTAAGGATTGATACAAAACCATGTCAGAAAACGTAAAGAGAGATGTCTGTGCTGGGTAAAGTAAGGATTGATACCAAACCATGGCAGGAAAAGTAAAGAGAGATGTCTCTGTGCTGCCTTCCCACCCAAAGAACAGAGACACCCGAGGGAAGAGCTGAGCGTGGCCTCGGTCTCGTTCTCCCACAGGCCTGCAGTCCAGGGGTCCCCTGTGCAGCTGCAGCTCCACTGGCTGCTGGGGAGGATCCCTGGATGCTGCTCTGAGTGCTGAAGCACTGCCAGCAAGTGGGACAGGACAGGACAGGGGGACAGGACAGAGAGCGGGACAGGCGGCCCTGGGCAGGCTCCCGGCACTGCCTCCCTGCTGCTGCTCTTGGCACAGCCTGGGGGAGGGAGCCACGCTGGGGCTCCTCACGCCCGGCAGAAGTTCTGTGCACCCTGGTGGCAGACAAGGGCCTGGGATTTGCATCAAGGCTGTGGAAGAGCATGCTGGAAAGTTTGCTGCCTTGCCAGGGGTTTGAATTGGGTATGTGATTGCTGAGTGCGCTTCATTTTCTCTGCTTTTTCACTTTCCAAATAGTTCTGGAGATCCCATTGATAGACCAGAATAGAAAAGAAATTAACTTGTTTTGGATGAAACTTTAATTTTGCCTTTGACAGCCTGGGGAAATTACTCTGTCCTGGAGTATATCTTCATCTCCTATGAGCTCTACAACAGGGCACAAAAGAAAAGAAACAGTTATTAAAGCTGGCAAGTTACTTCACTTCAAAACACCTGTTTCCTGCTAGCAGGTCTCTGTGGGAGTGTCATCTAAGCAAAAACTGGGCGGGAAAAGGTAACACAAATGACTCAATCTCTTGTTCCATGTTATGTGACTCCCTCAGAGATTGTCCTCTGGTTCTTTCCTTCTTTGTTCTAAGGACATTGCCTTAAAATCAGTTTAGCTGGACATAAAGCGTTTGTGGCCTAAATATACTAATTCGCTTTCTTTTTTTTTTTTAATTTCTGCTTGTCGGAGAGCCAGTAGTAGGAGAAGTGTGGAGAGGGAATTACTTCCTTTTACTAAGTTCTGATATTTCTTTTATGGCCTGTTCAATGAACAGAATCAATAGCAGATCTACTTTGGTTTCATTTTATGTTCTGTGTGGTATTCAGCATCTCTCCAAAACAGATGGCATCCTCTTAAAATTTAAATCAAGTAATTTTGTAATGAACTTAAACACTGTGAAATCTGAAGACAGACATCCCGCCAGGACTCCTGGGACTCTTCATGTTTTAAGTACATAGCTGGGTCTCTGGAAGCTTAACATCTCTTCAATATAATGTTTTTCTTAATTAAACCTGTAATCTGTAAGGCAATTCCAGAAAGATTTATGAAATAATTGCAGTGCTTTCATTTCAGGAATTAACCTTGTTTCAGGCACGCTGAGTTCTTCCTCCAGTTCTTCAGTCAATTTTAGATTTTGTCCTGCTTTGTTGCATTGGCTCCTACTGGAGTTTGAACCTTAAAATCCTGTAGAGTTTATCTGAAGTGTGTGAGCCATATGCACTCCCTTAGGGTTGTGTCTGATGTTTTATTACAGCTTTTAAAAAGGGTGATGAGTAAGTCAGTGTAGTTGTCTTCTGCACTCATGGAGACTTGGCAGTCCAGCCTCCACCTCGTGTCGGAGTCCTGTGTTGGTGTTGGGGAGCACTGTCACAGCACAGCCTGGCAGTGCAGTGCCAAATACGTGAGAGGAACCATATCCTTTGTTCAACATGGAGGGTTTTCCCTTAAAATAGTAGGGATTTTCATGTTTGTCAGCTCTTGCCCAAATAACTTCGTTAAACATTTCTGGCTTTTTGCTCTTCTCGTTGACACCTTATCTCCCAAAGTGGATAGACCAAGTGGCAAAAGAATCAAGTATGAAAACTTGTCCAGTGGTCAGAAGAAAATACCAGTTCTCTGACACACAAAAATAGTGCAGACATTGAGCTGGTTCTCCTCCTCCCCAGTAACCATTGTGGCGAGAGAGAAAGCTGCTTTCACAGTTTCTCCAGTACCAGCGTTTTGCATGAGCAGGAGATAAGGGAATGGGGGGATGTCTTTTACACTCTGGGAATGATATGATTAGATTATTTCCATGTAAAACGCAATTTTGTTTGGATATGCATGTTAGGAAGGATGAATCCTATGCAAATCACGTTAGTAGAGATGTAGTCATTCCTTGCAAGCAACTTCGTGCTGCTAATTCTTTGAAATCAAAGCTTTGCATCAGATTGCTTGCCCTGCTTTCTGTCTGAGGTGGCCTGTTCCCTGTGCTGTTCATCGAGTAAGAATTGGTGCGTTTCTAAACTTGGTTGATGTTGCTTGGCGAATTCTGTTGATCTGTAGTAATGGATTAGTTCCAAGAGCAAATCGTGTAGTTCAGGTACAGGTGTGAAAAAGATTGATTGCTTTCATTAGAGAACAGAGCTGTTTAGGATTGTGTTCTTCCGTGGTTCTGCTCTGACAATGTTAGATCGTGTCTAAATTAGTCTCTCTTCGTTTTGTTGTTGTTGTTTATTATTCTTCCCTGTGCAGTGGAGATGTTTTTGCTGCTTCATCAGCTCTGTGACTCAGTGTGTTACTGTAGCACTGTTTTGTCTGTGGAGTTCCCCATCCCTCCCTTGTGGCTTTCCTCTTAGAGTTTAACTTTCCTGTCTCCACCTACTAATTTTGATCCCATTCTGGGGTTTTGTGTAGTTCTATGTGGGGTTTTTTTTAAAAAAAACCCTAATTTATTAGTGATTTTTTGCATAGTCTGTCATTTAATTTAATCTCTACTTGTTCATTTCATGTCTCACATCTTCCGACACCCTTTGCTAACCTTTTGTCACATTGTCTCTCTAATTACATGTAAATCTTCTCAAAACTTGCTGATGTTTCTTGTAGGATTGGCTGTTTGGTTGGGTGCTTTCCTGATTGACTCTGGAAACACAACTGGGTGTCCTCAAACACTGAAATCTCTTCCATCCGTGTTTCTCATGTTTCTGATGTTTAATGAAATTGCAAGGCCAGGGACTGCACTGGGGTACAACATTAGGGTGTTAAACATCTTTTCACACCTTAAAGCACATTGTTAGCATGTATTAAATGTTTAACTAAGGTACAGAACTGTTGGACTCTGTGGGAGTTTCCATGCTCTCCTTTGTTGCTTGACTTTTAAAGGTGCTTTTTAAAAAACAATTAAATTTTTGACTTAAACTTACCATGATCTGTGTGTGTCCTGGCAGAATTTGGAATGGGTGGTGTGTGTATGGATCCAAGCTGTAGTTCTGAAGTGCTGTGATTGCTTCTCTTCAGCCATTCCTTTGCCTCTGACTCGTTAGGTGCTTTTTTCGTAAAATCATTTTCTTCCTCCTGATTTTCTGTATGCCAGTGTGGATGTTCTCTGTACTATATGGACACAAGCACACGTAGTTGACTGGGCTGAGGAGCTAAAAAGGACAGCTAAAATGAGAGGCTAAAGAGAGAGGGCAAAAAGAGAGGGCAGAACCCTCTCACCTTTATTTATATGTTCTTAGAAATCACCGTGGATTGGAGGTAGAAATTACTACCTCTTCAATCACACTAGTTAAAAAAAAAGGTCCATCATTTTTCTCCGCCTAAAAGAATAGAATAAAAACAACAAAAACAGTTAACAAAAACATAGTTAGCAAAAACTATAACCATGTTTACAACAGCATACCTGAAAAAGTATCACAACAAAAAAAAACATTGAAAAACTACAAAACTCAAAACAACATGCCAGAGCAAATCATTTAGGCTGATAAAAAGCAAAGATGGTGCAGGAGGTGGTGGGAGGGAAGCAGAGGACTCTTATGGTAAACTGGCGTATTTTCCTAAATGGTTTGGACTGTGTGTGGAACTCCAGGCTCATTAGCCCAGGAGAGCTCTTTGTGCAGCTGCATTTACACAGGGTGACCCAGATATTGTAGTGGAAGGTGCCTTGATGTACATCAAATGTACGTAACTACAAAGCTGTCATGCTCTGGAATGAAAGTACGCTGAACCAAAACATTCGGGATCAGCTCATTTTTTGCAGTGTTGTTTTTGAAGGTATGGTTACGGGTCCTACAGAGTTCTCAGGAAGTTTTTTCTTTGAGTGGCTATAAAAGCTCTGAGTTGCTGATACAAATTTCCAAGCCAGTGTAGTGGACAGGAAGAGCACGGTTTGGAAGAAAAGGCTGATTATGTGCAATGCTGAGTGGGAAGAGCAAGTATTTATAAACAAGCCTGCTCTGAAAAAAGTATGAACAGTATTTTTTCCATGGAATTTCTTCAATTTGTTATTCTTACAGAACGTAAGATGTTTATCAGTTATTTTCCAGTGTATAAAACTTAATGAGTTTAAGCGGAGTGTAGAAGAATTTTCTTTTGCTTCTATGTGGCTCTTGGTCTAACTACAGAAGGTATTGACCAAACTTCTCTCCTGGTTTTGGGTTCTCATGTTGCATAATAAAGCAGAGATCACAGAGGTCTTTCTCAGAAAGCCTTTGAGACATGTGGAGTATTTTTATTTTCCTGAAAACAGATATTTGGCACTTGTTTGTCTCTTCTGTTGCCTTTCTAAGCAACCAGTCTTTCAGTGAATGGGGATAATTAAAATTTCTAGAGATGTTGCTATAGATTGCTTTGATAGCTAGTAGGATGTGCCTCTTTTAATCTCAGTTTTGTCTTGTCTAGCAGTTCTGCCCATTGTTATGAAGGAACTGGTCGAGACACATGTGAGTTTGTAGAGTTCAGCCGATGCCGACTTGTGTGTGTCATTTTCATAGACTGGTGAAACAGGAAAGGTGACTTTGCTCTTGTGACACTCGCTTTTGATCACTTCCGCTAAGTAAATGGGAACTGAGAAAACCTCACCGTCCCTGCAGAAAAAATTTTGGGTTTTTTTGTCAGAAATGAGCTCATTATTTTAACAACACTGATGTCAGGAGAAGCACGGGACAGCTCTGTTCATATTTGGAGCTGCAGTTCTGAGGTTGCACTGAACACAACAGCGGCCTTGGAGCAGTTCAGCTTTCCTGCTGCTGCTACTGCAGCCCCAGCAGCAGGGAGTTCAGCATTGCTGGGAAAAGCTGCTGGAGAAACAGAGGGAATGTCTGAGCAGCAAGGCTGTGCCGAGCCCCTGCTGCTGTGCTTACACGGCTTCCAGCAGCAGCTCGTTGAGTTGATTTAAGCTGCTGTTGCTCTGTCTGGCTTAGCTGTGCTCTGTTGTCCTGAGTTTTGCAGTTTGTCAGTGTTTCTCTTTGCTGTGATACTTTCTCACACATTCTGCTGTAAACATGGCCATGGTTCTTGCTAAGTATCTATGTTTTGTTAACTGTCCTTGTTGTTTGTCATTCCATTCTCCTAGGCGGAGACTTGGGATAGATTTTTCCTTTGACCAATGGAATTGAGAGGTAGTGATTTCTACCTCCAATCCACGGTGATTTGTAAAAACATGTAAATAAAGGTCAGAGGGTTCTGCCCTCTCTCTCTTTTTGCCCTCTCTTACGCTCGCTCTCTGTGGTCTCTCATTTTGGCTCTCCTTTTGGCTCCTCGGCCTGGTCGGCCCATCCGTGCTACAGTGCTCAGCCCCGTGACTGCAGGATGAGTTTGTCCTTAAACTGCTGCCTCTGTGTGTAACCTGTCCTGCGGTACCTGCTCAGCAGTCACTGAGCAAGTGCTTCGGAATGCAGGTTGAGAGGTGCTTTCTGTGTCAGTAGTTCAGTGTGTTGCAGATGTCAGTTCTTAGCGTTTTTATAATGGGGGAAATTCTAGTTAAAATTTTGAGTTTAAATTCCAAGTAATAGTTTTCTCGACTTCTCTGTATGAGCAAAATGTTACAATCTTTGTTTTCTGTAGCTCCAGCATTGTAAAGGGGCTGGTAGGTGCAGCTTTCAGGCATTTTAAACCTCACGTTGTTGATTTATTTCAAACACTGCTGGGTTAATAGTCTATGGAAAGATAAGTGTTACTATTTAGCAAGAAATAAGAAACAAGGAAAACAAAGAGCAGCTCGAGTTTTAAAGTGTGGAAATATATCCAAGTGGGGCTGTCAAAGAATGTTTAGAATAATAATTGAAACCCCTTTCATGAGGCAAGTAAAGCTCTTGGGATGCTCTGTAGGGAGTAATCCCACACTGTCATGGGGTTATTTACTGTGGTTTGTGGTGTGTTTATGTATTAAATCTGCAATTTGTTACAAACACTTTGGTTTCGTGGTGGTAACACTGCAGAATTGTACAGCTTTTTAATTTGACATTGGTAGCAGTAATGCCTGATTCCGTACATTGGAACATTGCAGTGTTCTGCTTTGGGTGTAGGATGGTGATGGGAGATGTAATCCAGTGAGACTCAGTGGTGCTCTTTAATCCATGCCGTTCCCCTTTGGGACCTTGGTGTTTATTTATTTATTTATTTTATAATTATTATTCACTAAGACCTGTGATCCCTCCTGTTGTGAGGTGCATAAAGGTCTCTTGTGAGGGAAAAGAGAGGTTTGCTTTCCTCTTTGGAATTGCCCCATTCTTGCAAATTTATCATTCCTACTACAAGACAGGGGCTTTTGGATCTCTAGAGATAAACCTGAGATATGTTTTCCCCGTTTTCATCTCATAATTATTTCTTTGAGACAGAGGAGAAAATTCAGGTAAAGATGATGTGGCCCTGCTTTTCTGGTGCAAGCCAGAGCTTCCTTGGCCTGCCCTGGTGGAGGAGAAATAAACATCACCACATGGAGCTCACAACACGAACAGTTGTGTCAGCCCCACAGAAGGGCAGCTGTTACGTGGGGTCAGAAATAGTCAGGGCGACCAAAGGCAGCCTGTAGAGACAGAGCCTCTGGCTAAATAGTTTCTGTACAGTTCAGTACTGCTCTGAGCAGGAGCTGAAGGGCTGGCCAGGGCCTCACATTTTACACTTGTTTGGTTTGGGCCTGCTTGTACCAGATCGTGAGCGTTACAGTTAAATGTCAAAGATCATTTTCTCTCTTTCTTTGTTGTTTGTTATTCCCTGTTTCTTTTGCTGTGCAAGCTCCAGCATCAACAGGAGTAGAATCAAATGGATCCTGAACTAAACCAGTTGTTTTCACGTGGCTCCCTGTGCTGCTCAGAGGTGCACGAGCCCAGGGAGGCCCTGAGCGGCTCCTGTGGCTGCTCCGTGGGGTGTGGGAGGGCTGGCTCAGCACTTGTCTGCTGTACCCAATGCGAGGGACCTGTTTGCTTGAAAGTTTCAAAATCTGGAATTTTATAAATGATGAACCTTGGAGTTGTAAGGCAGGAGGTGATTTGGAAACATCTCAGTAGCTTCCTGCTGTGGGAGTGTTAATCGGGAGTAGAAGTTGTTTTGCTCAGTTATTCGTCGACAAGTGCCAACTGTGATACAGCAAACACTGGCCTTTCTGAGAAAAAGGGGTGCAGTGAAATGCTTTTAAGGTGTGTGGAGTCACAAAAGACCTTCTGGTAAGGTTTTGTGAGGGAAGCAGGTAATGCTGTGTATGGTTGCTCTGTGGATTCCAGACTTGCAACACTTTTTGTTTTGGTGTGGTGAGATTTTTTGTGTTGTTTTTTTCTTTTTTTTTCCTTTACACCTCTTATGAACTCAGTGAAAGATAGGCAGCATTGTAGGCTCCCTTTACATTGTATGGACACGTGCACATTTCATATTTAGGTTTGCATTGTTGGTGGATATTGGTTCTTTCAGGAAATGGCTTCCCCTGCTGTTAATGCCAATTGATTTGTGTTACACTGTTCCAGTGTAATTGTTGGAATAGTTGCCATGCTTTAAATTCAGGAAGGAAAATAACGCTGCGTTACTTGCCTTGTTTGTCTTGGGAGCAGCGTACCAGGGTGGACGTTGTTATGCAAACATAAACTTACTCTGCTGTTCTTTGGGCTTAGCACTAACTTGCCTATGTCTCAATGCTTGTGTTTTATGCAGGGTTCAGTGGTCTCAGTTCAAAGGCTATTTTATTTTCAAACTGGAGAAAGTCATGGATGACTTCAGAACCTCAGCTCCTGAACCAAGAGGGCCCCCCAATCCAAACGTGGAATATATTCCCTTTGAAGAGATGAAAGAAAGAATCCTGAAAATTGTCACTGGATTTAACGGGTATGTATCCTTTATTTTCTAAAATCAGGATAACAAACGTATTTCCCCAGTTTTTAACAGAGTAGTTTGTCCTGTCTGTGTGGGGTTCATCTTGCTTCCTCGAATAGATGAGCAGAAGCAAATATGCACCTTGGAAATCCATTGCAGTCGTTTCTGAACTTTGTTATTCAGTCTTTGAATGAAAGGTGTGACACACTGTGACATCATTTACTTTGTTTTTTCACTATGTTAGGTTTAAGCAGTGCAATTCAAAGAAGCATCATATTTCTGTGTGCATCTAAGAGGTTAAATAGACAGTAAAGTCAGATTTATTTTAGTGTATTTTGAAATACCAAACGGAAAGGGGTCTTCTGGTATCCAGTTCCAGTGTGATTGGTTTGTGGCAGTTCCCTGGCTTTTGAAGAAGTCACGCTGTGATAAACATGGTGTGATCAGGAGGCAAAGGTGTACCTGGGTTGGAATTACTAAATTATGCCAGATTCAAATTTACAGCTGAAGTGATACTTACTGATGAAGGACATGGGGTTTGATCAGCTGCTGACGGTGTCCTACATTAAAGTGTATCAGTGCCCTTTGCTGCTTTCCTGATTTTGGAAGTTTGTGTTTGCTTTTGAATAAAGCTCCTGATTTTTTTGTCTTATTTGGTGTGTCCTTTTTACTGCTTACACAGTATTTTTGTTGTTTCTAAACTGGATTACATACTTGCCATAAGCTGAGTCATCCTGGTTGTGGGGCCCAGTGCTTGTTGGGACTTTCAGCGTTTTTCTCAGCTTGTTGATAAATGGGCATGTTCTAAATCTTGCCTCCCCATACCCTGACATTTCAGGTTCCAAGGTGCTGCTGACATGTCCTTGGTATTTTATTTTGATGCTTTATTTATAATTGGTACTGTCATTGTTCTGTGCTACTTCATTTATTTGCAGTTTAGGCATTTAAGTCAGATCTCCTTCCCCCCACAATTGCTCTCGTGTAGGAGACTTCTAAGAATGTGAAATGCAGCTTGTTCTCAGCTCCCCAATATTTATACCGGGCTGCTTCACTGCAGGAATTTAAAAACAAACCTATCCTTTATGCTCGAGTCTGCCTCTCTGCCGCCTCCCCCAGCTTTTTGTTAATGCTTCGTTGCCCACAAAATGGGTAATGTTCTCCCAGGGACAGCTAATGAATGGGCTGCTGTTATCTGCTGCTGTTCCCAAGTGCACTGAGCAAACCTCTGGATGACGAGTCTGGAGCTTAGGCTGGGCCTGTGCTATTTTCAGCCTTTGCTGGAACACTTCAGGGTGCTCAACTTCCTCGTACTTTGCAGTGAAACTCTCAGGCTTTGAGGAAGCAAACTGCATCCGTGTTACCTGAAAGGAAATAATGCCTGGGGATGTTCCAGGATCTGGGATTGCGGAGTGGTTCGTTCAGTAAATCCTGCAACCCCCACAGGGAGAGTGTGGTTGTAAACGCTGAATCGAGTGGAGATCTGTCCAACAGGGTTTGGGGTGTGTGATTTGTATATTCCGGCTTCTTTAGAGCTGTGGGTGTCATCTCAGGGTACCAGGCAGACAAGGAAGCTGCTTGATGTGCCTTGATTATTGAGATGTTTTATTAGTGTTTGTGTAAGAGAGAGGAGAGGAGTTCTTACAGAGTAGCAAGTTTTTAGAAGTTTTGAGTTGAAGAAGTAACATGTTAAGAATAACCCTTGTTTCAGGGTCTTTCCAGCTGAAGTGCCTTTTAAAGAAAGCACAGTCTGGCTGTTTTAACCTGTCTGTATCTTACTTGATGTGGTGTCTGCACAGGTTTGCAGAGCCTGATCCTCTTTACAATTCTCTTACAATTGCTTTGGAGTAGGAACTTCTTGCCACTTCTTTATCCTTTTATCCTTTGTTAGAGAAACAGAAAGTTCCAAGGTAATTTATTAGGGGTCTCTGATGAGAGAGAAGTTTTCACAGCATGAATAAAATAGATAATAATCCAAATTTCATTTACTTTTTTTTGGTTACAATTTAACATAGCTGTTATAAGTAATTTTCCCAGATCCCTCTTCAATCCTGTGCAAATGAATTTTTGGTTTGTAATCCACTCTGGACTGTAGTGCTGGAAGTGCAGTTTTGAGTGTGTTGGTATAGAATTTTAAGTGGTTACCTTAAGTGGGCAGATCAGGACTATTCATGCAGCTCATGTGCTGAACTAATTAAATTTCTGAGCATTTACAGTCAGTTCTTGTACTGCTCACAGACTTCACATTGCTGTTCCTTTATAGATTTACACCCATTTAAATTGCTTCTGCTTTAAAATCACGCTGGTGAATTTTTTTAAACCAATCGTTTTTCACCAGAAGGAGTTCCTGGGTGAAGTTAACTTTGGGTTTTGCCAACTAAAAGCATTTGCAAATGTTGAAGGAGTTCCGTGCAGAGGGGTGATTGTGTGACACCGGCTGCCATCTGCTGCTCGATGCGCGAACTTCACTTTGCTTTGTAGAGTTTGGAGGGAAATGAGTTGGCTTTTGCTTTTCTTCTTTTTAACTTTTTATAGCTGAGAGTAAAATAGGAACACAGCTTTCCCTTCTGCAGTTCATTGCAGGCTGCACATTTCTTGAGTTTTCTGTCTTACCTGGGGACTCAGCACTGTGCTGATATTCCAAAACATTTCATGTCACAGCATTCCAGTTAAATACAGCTAAATCCAAATGAGCCAGGTAGTGATCCCCCAGGATGTCTTACAGATCTGGCCAATGGAGAATAATTTAAAATTCTGTATGTTTTTGTTTCTGTTGAATAAATGGATTTTTGAATGGACATTTTAGTCTATTAAAAGAATAGAAAGATCTCTTTAATTATGGATTTCCAACCCAAAACCAAAATGGCCACCACAAGAAACAGTAGATCAGCTTAATATTTTATCTATATGGAGAGATCAGGTAAATTCTTTGTGACTTAAAAGTTGGGAATTCTGTTAAAAGAAGGCACTGCACCAAAGCTGAATGTTATGAATATGGACTTGATCTTAAAGGTCTCTTCTAAGCTTGATGATTTTATGAAGAATTTGAGTGTCAAAGATTGCTGGTTGACCAGTGAAGAGCAAGGGAAGGGAAATCAACAATGCCAGAACCATTGTGAAGTGTAAGAGCCTTCATGTGATAAATTGAACTCGAAGGGACACTTGTTCCTGTGGTTTGTCTGGTTTGTTGAGGATTAGGACTTCCTCGGTAACGTAATGCACAGGCAGTTCTGAAAAACACAGTGAAATTGTTGATATCAGTCACTCTCTGAGTACCACGTGCTTTGAGTTACAGTGAAGTGTCCGTGGGGTGGTGAACTGGAGCTGTGCTGAGCTGTTTGCGCTGCGCTGCTGGCACATCTGGGCATCTCTAACGTGGCTTTTTAGCTGATGAGCAGAGCTGGAGATCTGTGCTGGGTTAGCTCATGGCACAGGCTGGGGAGAACACGCACTGACTTCCTCAGAAAATAATAAAAGTGGAATTTGGACAACAATTTACAGGACAGGGCTGTATACACACATGCATGGAGGTCAGTTCATGTACTGATGCTGCTCTGGGTTTGCTGCCAGTTGTATTCCCGGCCACCAAATGGTTCATAAATATTGCATTGTATCAAATATTCTTCTTAGGCAACTTTAAATGCTTATGGCTTCAACTTCCAGTAGTTAACTGTAAAAATGCGTGATACTTTACAATTTTGCTGAAATATTTTTGTCAGAAGTTGGTTCAAATGTGATGCTGAACTTGGATTGAAAGTGTGTGACGCCTCAGGTAACTGGGAATTGTCTGTGAAGTATTGCCTGTGTGAAAGGTCACTTTCTCATTTCAGCAGGGATGAAACTGAGCGCAGAATTGTCAAAACCAATGTGTTCGTGTGGTTCCTATGGGATTATACATCACTAATTGTTATTATTAATTATTTTCCTGATCTGTTCCTTGGTAAATGAGTACATTGTCCAGGTGTAGCAAAATAGAGTATTTGTAACAGCTGAAATACAATGGTTCTACTAATTCCAACATTTACTGCTTTTTCTGTAACTGTGCTGTGTAAAACCTGAAATAAACTACAAGTTGAGACTTTTTTAGCTCTAGTGTGTATGACTCAAATTTGTTTTGAATCCCTTACAATTTCTGTTCTGTCTACTGGAATAGTAGTCAGAAACTTTACTGTTGATGATCTGATTTCCTTTTCAGTGTTTAAATGAATCCTTTGAGTTGTGGGATGATGCATTTAGGATTCTACGTGGGTTTTGTGGTGGTGAGCACAGGAAACAGCTTTGTATGAGATAGGGAAAAACAAAGCCTTGAGGTGCCACCCAGTATCGCTCATGGTAACAAATTTCAGTCCTGGTTTTGTTCCACCTTCTCAGTGAGGGGGAGAAAGCAGTAATGTTGTTGCTTCCTAACAGTCATGCTTATTAAAATAAAATTAAATTGTTGTAAATCTATTTCCTTGCAGCATCCCCTTCACTATCCAGCGACTCTGTGAGTTGCTGACAGATCCTAGGAGGAATTACACAGGAACAGACAAATTTCTAAGAGGTGTGGAAAAGGTGAGTATTGCTCTGCCAGAGCTCCTCAGTCACAGCCAGCACTCCGTAACTGCCCAACTGCTCCCAAACCCTGAAACCCCGAGGCTGCTTTCCCTGGGGCCAGGGCCAGAGGACAGCTAATGGCTGCTCTTAAGGGTCTGAGCTTGGTTCTTACCTTTCAGCACCAAAAAGCAGTTCTAGAATAACTTCAGTCATCAAAATTAACTTCAGGGCTGCAACTGCCGTGTCTCCTAATCCCTGTGCAGTGCTCCACCTGCAGTTTGTGGAGGGTGTGTTGGCAGTTTTTATATTCAGTTCTGGTTAGAAATGAGCAGCTGAATTAATCTGAATCTTTTGATCAGGCATTTCCTCCCACATTTGGTTTGAGGAGATCCAGAGGTGAAGAAGAAGGGAGGCCCCTTCTCTGCAGTGTTGTTTGTTTCAGTGTTTAAATCCTGTGGTGTAGCAGTATGCCTTCAGCAGAGCACACAGGTGCCTTAACTGGCATTTTATAGCTTGTGGCAGGCTGTGGGATCCTTCAGAAGCCAGGAACAGACTCTAAACTGTGCCTACACAACAGGATACTTCAGCATTTCTGGGTCCTTTGCTCTCCAGAGATCCTTCAGTTAGAAATTACAGACACTCAGGCCTGAGGCTTAATGTGCTGGTCCCGTTAAGACAATAACACACTTAATATAATCCTGAATTTTAGTGTTATCATAATTACTTACCACTGACGTGGTAAGGGAGAGCAGAGCTATTTTAACAGTTAGGACCAAAATCCTGTAACTCTTAAAGTTTTGGGATTTTGTCAAGAACTGAGCTTCTGTTTCTGACCTCTTGATGTGTTTGTTGTTTGTATATTGCAGAATGTCATGGTTGTCAGCTGTGTATATCCATCTTCAGAGTGAGTATAATCTTCTTTTCCGTGAAACTTCAAGCTTGTGGTAGTCACAGGGAGAATGTTTGTGTGTGTCTGATGTATTTCTTCTGTCAGCAGCTGTATCTAAAAGCCAGACATGCAGAGTTCAGATTTTGTTATCAATACTTAAATCAGCAGTAGGGATGATGTCTGCAAGTGTAAGAATTTGGAAATGAATAAGTAAAAACCCCTTGGGGACGGACAGTGGGGGCTGTGCAAGTCTGGGATTGGGGAATTCTGTGCAAACAAGATTAAAATGATTTAAAATTCCTTTATTCGTAACATTTTGTTGTTGTTTTGTTTGTTAGGAAGAACAATTCCAGTAGTTTAAATCGGATGAATGGTGTTATGTTCCCAGGGAATTCACCAGGGTACTCTGACAGGTGAGTTTAGTTCCAAGGGTTAACTTTTACTGGATAAAAGCAGCAGAGTTCTGGGAATAGCTGGTTCAGATCCCTTTTTCACCTGTTCTGATCCTAAATAAGTAGCCTTAAAAATGGGGTGTGGCATGGAATACTGGGGAGTGGGGGTAGAGGAGACATGAACATGTGCACTCTGTACTCTGTATTTGATCTCTCTGTGACCTCACTGTTGAGAATTTTTTCTTGTTATTTAAATTTTTTAATCAAATTTGCGTTGTGAGCGAGGAATGTTTTATCCAGTATAAAACAGCAAAGCCCCTCATCTCTTGGTTTAGTTTTGTTGATCTGTTGAAGCAAGGCATATTAAGAGAAGCTTTCTGCCAAATAGGAACAGATTCCTTCACTGAGAGGCTGGGTTCACTTTCCATTTTTGTTTTTGAAGGTCGAATGTAAACGGCCCTGGGACCCCCAGACCCGTGAGTCGGACGAAGGTTTCGTTGTCCACTCCCATGACAACCAACGGTTTGCCAGACAGCACAGAGCATAAAGAGCCCAGCTTGCAGCCAACAGAGGAGAAGAAACACAGGTTTGTCAGCAGGAGTGTGTTTCGAGCTTTTATTATTCTCAGGTTTTTTTATTTATGTTTTAAAAATAGTTTGAAAAAGACTGGCCCTCTAAGGGATGCATAATGGAGTCTTAAATCAGGAGTGACATCTTTGAGGTTTTGTTACATAATAATTGAAGCAAATTCTGCTGTTATCACTTAGAGTGTTTAAATCGAAGTAGCTGCTACTTTTTTTTTGAAGTGTGACAAGATACAGAGTGTTTTTCTTCAATAAAAGCTACATTTGCTTTTGTTGTTGCAGTGAATCACCAGCGTCTGAATCAGAAGGTGCTCAGAGCAGCCCCGTGAAAAATAAGCACTCTGAGGAGGATCCTGCAGATGCAGAAGGACATGAGGTAAAAAGACTTAAGTTTGACAAGGAAGGGGAAGCCAGAGATGCACCAAACCAAACTGCCTCCAGTGACGTCTCTTCAGGCATGGGGGAAGAGACAGAAGCATCCTCTACATCTCAGGATAAAGAAAAAGATGCTCCTTGTGCCAGGCAGCACTGTACGCAGGAGGAGGAGGAAGGTATTTCCCATTTTACTGTCTTTGTGCATTTTCCAAGGAGTTGGGAGTTTCTTTGCTGGAGACCAGTGCTGCTGGGACTGCTGGATGTCTCCGGGTGTGCTTAAGGATGAGCTGCTTGTTCAGACTTCAATTTTGCAAAGTTCAGCAATTCTGTTATTTCTTCTTCCTTGGTCCTGCAAGGCAGGAACTCCTGCAGCCTTACACAAAGGCACTTAAAATCTGCTGAGGCCATAAATCGGATCAGGGTGCACCAAGAATTCAAGAATCCCTACCTTAGGGTATCATCAGGTGTTCTCATCATTTCTCCAGGATGGGAATGGGTCATACTAATGTTTTACTGTCTTTATAAATACTGGAATTTACTTAAATACCGATATAAATCTATGTTCTTTTACTGAGGAGACTGAGCAACAATGTCTCCACATCCTATCAGAACAGTGACAATTATCTCACTGTGAGGCGGGCTCTGCACCTCAGTAAATAAAAAGTAAATAACTGCAGTTAAGACACTAACCTATTTTTTATATATTCTTCAGAGTTTCCCCTGAATTATTTTTGGTGGCTCATGTACGGTGTTCCTGTAGATCATGATGGCTGTACATTTGAAACAGTCATGTTTTCATAATTTCCAAAAAACTGTTCCTGAAGGCAAATGGAGGATGTGGGGAAGCAAGAAAAAGTTACTTCTCAGACTTCGTCTTTATCTAGTGAAGCTTAATTAAGCGTAGCTACCTATTAGATAAAATAACTGGACTGTACTTGGTGGTATGTTGGGGTAGTTTGGATATCCTGACAAAGGTGGCCACTGCTTTATCTCCTGACAGAATTGGGGTTTGTCTGTTGTTCCTGTCCGTGGCTGTGCTGTGGAAGTTTTGCTTGGCACAGCTGGGAGTGGAAAGCAGCAGGATTAAAGTTTGTGGGAAAATCCCGTGGTAATTCTGTGCTTTCTCTGTTCCTAGAGTCCTTCATGTCTCCCAGAAACGTCGGTGCAGACAGAAAAGAGCAAGACAAAGACAGTGACTCCTCGAGCGTGGCCGAAGAGAGCTCCGAGGAGAGCAGTGAGATGGAGGAGTCGGAGCAGCCGCGGGCAGAGAAGGATTCGCACTCGGCTGCCAGGGAAGGCAGCGCCTCTGGCGGCAGCGGGGCTGGCTGCAGCGAGACAGAGCAGCGGGGCTCCTGCGCTAGCGAAACCCCCGACAGCTCCTCAGAGACCCCCATGGAAAACAGCGAGGAAGCCACAGAAGCTGCAGATGAACCTATGGAGCAAGACTAATTTAAATAAACTTAGAGGCAGTATTTTCCATAAGGCTCCGGTTTTACACTGTATAAATAATTTTATGTAATAAAGTGGACCTTTAGTTTTACAAAAAGAAGCAGGTTGTAAAATAAACTTCTCCATGGATTGAACCTTGAAAGAGTTGTACATGATAAGAACTGTGAATACCAGCTCCTTCAGGTCCTGCTTACCGCTGAACTTTCGTTTGGTCAAATCAGTGGTTTGTGTATAGTTTTTTTTATTTAGAATAAAAGTTTTTAAACTGGAAGGTAATTATAATTTTGACAACTTTTTTGGAGATCACCACACCTAGTTGTATGTAAGCAAGAAAGCTTTTTGTCTTGTCTTTTTCTGACAGCTCTAGCAGTCGCTTCATATTTTGGTTACAGTTTCAGCATTTGACATGTGAAAATCGGGGTTTCAGGCTGGTTTCTGGATTTTTATTTGAATACACACCAAGAACTTTCTGTTGTGTGTTTCAAATGTGTTCCATTTCACCCACACATCTCACACACACACATCTCCACACAGCATGCACGGCTCCGTGTGCCCTCGTTCCAAGGGGGAAAGGGTATATTTTTCTGTTTCTATAAAAGATAAATACAGCAAATACTTTTTCTATAGGAAAAGACTGAGTTCACCTCTCAAGGCACTTTGCTTTGCCTCTGGAAAAACAAAACAAATGAAATCTGGCCCATGTGAAACCCTGGAAATACTAACATTGTTGAAAACACCAAACACATTCCAAGAGAACTGTTCCAATGACAACATTTTTGTATACTTCTGAGGTGCCTGAGTGAAAGGAGTTCATTTATTTATGAGAAAATGTGCTTTATGTTGAGAACGTTGTAATCAAAACATTAGCTTAAACTTTTGTAGAAGAAACGTTTGAAAATAAGAGAATACCTTGGAAGAAACGAGCAGGTATTTGCCTTTTTGAGCGCTCCCTGGGGCTCTGTGGATGTTGTAGAGGAGTCGCAGAGCTCCTGCGAGGCTGGCAGGGGGCATCGGGCTGCTCACACCACGGCATGGAAGGACGGAGACGTGACCCTGGTCATGTTCCTCAGCTGCAAGGGTGTTAGGGGTGCAGAGGAATCACCACGATTTGTACAACATTTTGGAAGCGAACGAAATATTTTTGAACATGCTACTTTGACAGCCAGTGTTACATTTTTTTCAGACCAGCTCAAAGCACAAACTACTGCTTTAAACTCGGTATTTTCCAGTTCCCATATTTAAAGACATGCAAGCTGCAACCTCCCAGTCACAATTACTGGCTGCCAAATTTATACCTGTTTCTTCAACTGTACCTTTTTGATATTTAGAATTTTTAAATTTCTGTAAAGTAGATTTTTTGTAGATTGTAATGAGTGCTCACTGCCATTGTGAAACAGTATATAATTGTATAATTTCTGTGTGTAAACTGAATGCTTGGGCTTTCAATACAGTATTCATATAAAGCAATAAATATTAATGTTATGGAATATCTGAGTACATTTTTATCACAATTGTCCCTCTTTGGTTTTAAGTTCATGTACCTGAAGTACAAAAATGACCTCTAAAATGCATGCTGATAGTTTCTTGTACTACATGGTCTGCTTTGTATTGTTTGGGGGAAATTTAGGTTTTGATTAATACCAGAATTAATTTGGCTCCGTTGGACTATTTATAAAGTTATTTCTTGCTGATGTTACCTATCAAGTTGTGAGCAGACAGGATTCAGGGAGACGCTTGCAAAAAAAACCAACTTATTGATCGAGATCCCCTTGCAGAAGGAAAATTGTACTTTTGACTCATTTTCATTGTGCTGAAGGGTTGGGTGTGTGTTATCAAATTAAAGGACTGAACCAAAATGTTGAAATTAGGAGAGTTTAAGAATATAGTGACATCTTACACTTCTTTTTTTTTTTTAATATTTTGCCAATGAGAAAAGTTTAAAATTTCTAAGTTTAGAGATTTCTGAAATTTTCTTTAGATTGTTTATTTGTGACGATATTGTCAATAAACTCGTTCTTTAAGCACCTGTGACCTTTCCAGATGTCTGTTTGAGCAGCGTTAGTGCCACTCCTGCAGGGACCTGCAGAGGGATTTTGAGGCATGGATCCATTTCTGTAACAGCAACAAATGTCCATGGCTAATAAAAACTGAAATAATGCTTCAACCTCACAGCAAGGATCTTTATCCTGAATAGGTGTCCTACATTTAATGAAATCTGCTTTAAATTCCCTAATTACGCGCCCCAGAGCACGTGGCTTCGAACTGGGAGTGGGGTTAGGTTGGATTTGGGGAAGGAGGTCCTGGCTGGTGGTGCTGAGCCCCTGGCTCAGGGTGCCCAGCGGAGCTGTGGCTGCCCCTGGATCCCTGGCAGTGCCCAAGGCCAGGCTGGACGGGGCTTGGAGCACCCTGGGACAGGGGAAAGTGTCCCTGCCATGGCACTGGATGAGGTTTAGGATCCTTCCAAACCCAAACCATTCTGTGGCTCCGATTCTGTGTTTCCATAAAGCCAAACTGAGCGTTCTCCTTGTCTCCTCCAAGGAATCGTGTGGTTAAACCCCACAAAACCAGCAGCAGGTCCTTGATAGCGTCTGGGGGTGTGTTTCCTATTAAAAACTCACATGGGACCAGAACATAAAGTGAAATGGAGTTTATTTTTCAGAGTACAAGGTCAAAGTCAACACTTAATTCTGCTCTTGATATTTACAAAAAAAGTTAAAAGATTATTTCCGTATGGTATCCAAGGTTCTCTGTCAGCCTTGATTTTTAATCGTCAGGGAATACTTGAAAGCCCTAGGGAGAGCTTTCTAACACAGCACGGATTTGGGGTTGTACGGACTGGATTCGGACTTAAAACATTCAAAAAAAGTCTTTGAGTTGAGTGAATGGAGCAGAAGTTGCTGGAATTGGGGGTTAATTTCTGTTCAGTGGCTTTTGCTGAGAGGCCATGCAGGGGCATTGCTCCTGGTGGGAGAGGTTTGTCCCAGGCCAGCCTGGAATTGCGTGGAATCCTCGCTGGGAGAGGTTTGCCCCAGGCCAGCCTGGAATCCTCTGGAATCCTCGCTGGGAGAGGTTTGCCCCAGGACAGTCTGGAATCCTCTGGAATCCTCGGTGGGAGAGGTTTGCCCCAGGCCAGCCTGGAATCGCCTGGAATCCTCGGTGGGAGAGGTTTACCCCAGGCCAGCCTGGAATCCTCGCTGGGAGAGGTTTGCCCCAGGCCAGCCTGGAATTCTCCTGTGTCCCACAGAGCCCTGGGACCATCCTTGCCTGCAGCGGCCTGAGGCAGCACAAACATTTGGGCCAGGGATTGTTGCTGCTTTTTGTGTTGCTGACCAGCTCCAGGAGTCATTGGGATTTCTTTTGTAAATCCCCTTGGATCTCCTGAGGGCTTCCACAAAGAGAACTTTTTTTCAATAAAAGAATTGTGCTCTGGAGGTTTCCAAGGCTGGAGCACCTCAGCAGCACCAGGTATTGTTTATAAGCATTTCAGCAGGAAATACTCCTGGCTGGAAGAGTAATTTGGAGTTGTGTTGTAGTTGATGCCTGGCCCTGGGGGATGCAGGAACTGGGCTAAAAAAATATTCTGCTTCAGCCCGTGAGTGGTTTTGTGAGTGCTGTCCTTTGCTCCAGCAGTTCACTGAGGAGCTGCATCCTGACTGTCCTGGGTCTGGTACGAAAGAATCAAGCTTTTACTTTTAGCTGCTTTGTTAATTGCATGTGAGGGGGAAAAAACAATCCAAAGTAAAAGCCTGATGGAATCTTAGTTCTATGAGTTTTATGTTGCAATAGTTGAGGCAACACAGTGATTTATTAAAAATAAATAGATTTTTCCCCCAGAATGGATGCCTTCTATTCACTGCAAGTGTACAGAACACTCCTGTACACTCCTTCAGCATTTTTCCTTCATACAGGGCACTTCTAGGAGGAGTTTAGAGGTTATTTGCATCTCTGTGTGCCTCAGGTCAGTGTTTTTCAGTCAGACCAGTGTGGAAGGGTTTTGGATTGCTGACGGCATCCCAGTTACACCCCTCCATTACCAGTGGGCACTCATGTCGTGTAACTTCTAAACTTTGTTAATCAGCTCGAGGACTTCTTGAAGTTGTAAAAAATAAAATAAGGGGTGTACAAAGGGGTGAAGAGAAAGCAGAGCTGTGCAGCCCCACGGATGCGCTGCGGTAACGCGGCGGGGACAGCGAGCCCAGCACGGCGGGGCCTGTCCTGGCAGGGAGGTCACACGGCTCAGCACGTCCCTGAGCGAGGGACAGGACGAGGATTCCTCGGATGGGTGAGAAAACTCCTGTGCAAGCTGCTTCCCGTGACGGGAAACCCGAGATGCGGACACAGGGAGCCCGGGATGCGGACACGGGGCAGGGCACGGGGTACCCGGGATGCGCACACGGGACACGGGGAGCCCGGGGCGCTGCGNGTGACAGCGGGCATGGACATCGAGGGGACGCGCGGCCGGCAGAGGCCGCCTCGGGAACGCGGGATGCGATGAGACATCCCGGGAGCTGCCACAGCAACGCAACCGCAGAGCCCTGCCCGGGGAACAAACCCACAGAGCGGGCAACCTTCCACATCACAGAAATTAGGGGTGCCCCTATCATTTTAAACCTTGCTCCTTTAAGGTTCACCCCTTTGCAAACTTTCCTCTCAAACCTACACCCCGATTTCAGCGAGAGCCGCGCCGGTGCTGCGCTAATTCCTGTGCGGCTCCAGGAGATGGAGCTTTAGAACAGACAAACACCGCCCTGTGCGGAAAGCGGCGCGGAGATGCTGCAGGAGCAGCCGCCTGAGAGGTGGGAGGCGCAAAAGTTTTCTTCGCTCCTTCCCTGTCCCGAGTTGCAAAGATGTTCAGGAGGCGCTTTGTTCCCCGCCAGCGCAACGATTGTTCCTGGGGGAGACAGAGAGACTCCCGCCCTTCCCTGGCGTCACTTATCTCCCCGGGAATCTCCGCGAGGAGTCACTGTCACTGTCACTGTCACTGCCCAGGCGCTTCCACACCCAGGATCCTCCCTTTGGATCTTCTGTTGCTGCGGAGTCCCCATGAATCAGCCCCTGGGCGGTGACTGCTGCACTCCAGGGTTTATTCCATGTAAATTCCCCAGCAATTTGGGGAGCAGGAGGTTGGCACGTGTTTTCCCTGACAGGGTGACTGCTCTGGTCACTGGGCTGAAGGGTGTTGCCCAAACTTGCTTTTTTCCTTGTTTTCCTGGATCCATACAACTTCAATTCTTCTCTTGTACAGAGGATAAACTAAAGTCATGTGGAAAATAAAAAATATTCTGTTGTTATTAGGCTCTTCTTTCTCTGTAATTGCGTTATTTAGAATAAAATTGACTTTAAACAGCAAAATAAATGCCTTTTATTCCTGTTGGACTACCAAACAGATCTGTGCCTCTTGGAGTCCTACCAGCTTCTTTCTACTCCTGGTCTTTTGATTATTTTTTCCTTTCTGCCCTTCCTTTGCCTTGTGGAGGAGCTGTGTGCCCTGCACCAAAGGCCTCCTCCTCAGATCTCCCTCTGGCTGCTAAAACACCCCTCAGAAAGCACAGGGCTTGGCCGGGTGATCCTGCAGGGGGTTTTTCTCCAGGCACAGGGGTTTGGCTTTACCAGGGCGTTATTGCAGAGCTCTCTGGGCTCACAGAACCCCACCAGGCTTTCCTCGGGCAGGGGAATGCCTGAGGCACAGAGAGCTGTCCCGTGTATGATTATGGAGAGGTGGGACCTTTGGGAGCTGAGTTACTCCAAATACCCAGCTTCTACACATAAATATTTTCTTCCCGACCATTTAAAGTGTTTACAGTTGGAATTTCACCTTTATGTCATCTTAAATTCTTGCAGTGTTTTAAAATAATCACAGGAACTTCCAATTTAGGAACTTTATGGAAGACATTAACCTAATCTTTGCATTTCCGTAAGAGGGGCTGTGCGTTGAGGTATTTCTGGTAGTGCCTGGCAATAAACCCCTGGTGTTTATAAAACAGCCTTGTGAGTTTTCAATCATAAGGCAAATAAAATTATGAAGGGAAAAACAGTTCCTCAGTGAAAAACTGAGGGTTGAAAACAACCTTGCTGTGGGTAGGGAGGAGGAACCTTCCCCAGTCACACCTGATGTGTTTTGGGGGATGATTTGTGTCACCTGGGAGCAATAAAAAAACCCCAATCCAGAGTGGTGGAGAGGGATAAAAGAGGCTGGATCAGGGGCTGGATCTCTTTCAGGTGTGAGGGGATGGTGGAGTTTGCTGCTTCTCTGCAGGTAAGGGCTCTTAATAGAACCTCAGCTACTTGTTTTAATAGCATAAAATCTGTTTTAAGCAGAAGGAAAATGCTGTGGTGAGATCTGATGCATTAATAAACGGCCGGGGCACTGACACAGCAAATTAAGGGTGTGGGTTTTGGAAGGTGAGAGGGCTTTTTGTAAAAACGCCTTCTAATCTCAGGGCACAGAGTCAGATGCCTTCGGGCAAAGGGGCACTTGGAGCCCAGGCCCTGCTGTGCCCCATGGGCACTGGGAGGGCTGGGGAGGGGGTGTAATGAGGGGGTGTGGGGGGATGCTGCCTCTGAAGGGTGAGGGGTCCAGCTCTGACATTTTCCAGCTGAATTGGAGCTGAGTAATTCTGGATTGACCAGAGGCTGCTCTGCCTTGTTTTAAAAAGGCTAAAAAGGAGCATTTGCTCAACTCCTGCTGAGCATTGGCTGCTTGGGCTTCAGCCACTGCCTTCTTTCAGGGACCTGCAGCAGCTTCTGGAGTGCTCTGATCAGCTTTTGTTAATGAGCAGAGCAATGGGCAATACCCCACCTTCCAACAGAAATATCTCTGTCCTGTGAGACACTGGCAAGCGGTTTCTTGGTGGTTTCTCAGGGCTGAAACAGGACTCTGGTTTCTCAGGGCTGAAACAGGACTGGTGTTACCACTGGGTAGCACAGGAAAAAAAGCTATTAGGTGACCTCCTTGGGGAAGTGAAGCACCCACACAAAGTGTGAACTGTGTGACTGACATGGAGCACAAAAACAATTTGATATTGTGGAGATGAGTTAAAAAGTCCAGGTGACCTCTCTTCCAGGCCTTCTGCTCCAGCTGTGCTCTCCAGAAGAGCAGAGTGAGGAATACCTGAGCTCTCAGGAGCAGCTGCAGAGGGAGCAGAAACAACCCCCAGCCATCAGGAGTGAGGGGTGCAGGGCAAATACCAGCACAGGCACTTTCCCTGCTCTGTGGGCTCCCCTGGCCAGGGCAAGGGACGCATCGATCCTGAGGTCCTCTGTGTTAGGTCTGGCTTTGATTTCTTTTTAATGTCATTTTGACTCTGGTCAGTTCCCACCCTGCAGGAACAAATGACCAGGTTTGTACTTTCCAACCAAACTGTGGAAAAAGTTCATCTGGGACTGAAGCATCTCCAGCTTGTGGCGTGCACCTCAAGACAAACTGGATTTGTTCTGTGAGCTGCAGAAGGGTCTTAAGTGGGAGCGCTGAATTCTTTTCATGGACTTTTTTCATGGAAAAAGTCTGGGCGAAGTCAGCCACAGCCTCCCATGGCTGAAATAGTTTCCCTGAGTAGCAGCAGAGGGATAAATCCCCATTGCAGCTGTGTTATTACTGAAAATTGGGAGAAAAATAAAAACACTTTTTAACATTGTATTTGAGGTGATAGAGAATTAGATATTATTTTATTTTGGTTAGGATGTGTCAAGGAAGAATATTGTAAACACACTTTTTATTGAATTTTTCTCTAAACTTTATACAGTTAAAAACTTACAGAGATATATTGTTTTAAAGTCCATTGGTTTCGAGTTGAGCAACTTTTAGTATTTGGTTTTTTATTGGATTTGATGTTAATTAGATTTTTATTTTTTGATTTTCTTACAGTTTTTTTCTGGGTTGGGTGTTTTTAATTCTGCCAGAGGTGGGGTTGAGGGGCTGTGTCCGTGGGGAAGGAATTTGCCCTTGTACATGGCTAAGGCTTCTCTGAAAGCTGCAGCTCAGCTCCAAACACAGCCCAGCCTCAGCAGTCTCTGCCTGGGCCTCGCACTGGGACAGAGGTGTCACCAGAGTCCCCTTGTCCCACCAGGCTGCCTGGGGTGGCTGTGCTTTGTGGGGTCACTGGGAACGGCTGCTGGACGGGCTCTCCCCTCTCCCAGCTGCCCCTGGGGTTATTTAGCACAGGCTGGGCTGAGGAGGGGGTGGCAGATGTGCAGCCAGCTGTGCTGGAGGAGCACTTGGGGTGATCCATGGACAGATTCGGAGAGGTCAACCCTGAGACCTTTGAGCAGGCAAAGCCACTCGCAGACAGGCTTGACAGGAATGCAGAATTAAGCCAGACGATAAAAGTGGCTTTTAAAACTTTCTCTTCCTCGCAAGTTCCTTTAATGGGAGTTCCAAACCTTGGCACGTCTCAGGAGTTGTGATTTCTTCCATAAGTCACAGAGAGCAAATGTTTTATACAACTGCGTTTGAAAGACAGGCGTAATTTTATGTTGGAGTTTGATGCTTTGAAAGTATTTATGTGATGGGGAACTTGTCAGTTGTGGCTGCAGAGCTTCCCTTTGAGTGGCTGGTTGTTAAAAGCACCACCCCAGAGCCAGTGGCTGCACTCTGGACAGGCTTGTGCACATCTGGTGCTTTTTAAGCTTGTGGGAACACTGGACAGCTTTTTTTTTTTTTAATCAGCATTGTTTAAACGAAGACAATCTTTGTAGAAGCGTAACAAGGAAATTATAATGCAGGAGAGAGGTAAAACCAAAGAAAAAGAGAAACCTGGAGATGGGTGAGAAAAGGTAGAGGGAGTCTGTGGCAGAGTGGGAATCCAGACCTTTACTCCTGAGTACTGCAGGCTTTGCTTCCCAGAGCCCAAGGCATGAAATACAGTTTAACATTACCCTGTCCTCAGCCATCAGCTGCCTCTTCAAAGGACCTGCGAGTGTCTGTGTGGTGTTTGCTAATCTAAATCTACTGCAAATGGATGGAGGAGCTGGTTAACTTCTCGTGTGAAAGGTTATTCTGTAGCTGAAATTGCTTTAGGTGGCTCAGCTGTATTTTGTCAATAAAATGTGCCATCAGTGGAGGAATTGGCAGTAAAGTCGCTTCTGTGAGCTTGTAAATGGGAAGCACGTTTGAAGGGCAGCAGCAGAGTGCTTGGGAGATGTAGTTGGCAATTGTATCATCACAAAGTCTGCTCTTTTTTTGGGGATTTAGAATTCCAGTGTGTTTAATTGCAATGGGCTGATATGATTTACAGTCTGGACGTGATCCTTTCATCTCTTTTGGTGGCTGTAAAGCGAACTGTGTGATGTGTACGAGTTCAGAGAGGGGCAGGAGAGAGTGCATTCCCAACGGATTTATGGATGTGCTGGCAATGTACCCTGCAACATTCTTGTAAAGCACAGTGAGTGTGTTTGGGGTGCTCGTGGTACACGACATCGAGTCCTTTCTCATTTGAGGCAGATGAGATGGAAGGAAAGGTCTTGCCAGGCAG
Source organism: Pomatostomus ruficeps (assembly GCA_013400735.1). Lineage (NCBI taxonomy): Eukaryota > Metazoa > Chordata > Aves > Passeriformes > Timaliidae > Pomatostomus > Pomatostomus ruficeps. The sequence goes on along the minus strand of VYZT01024177.1, from coordinate 132,820 downwards.
AGAACTTCTCACACACTTCAAGTTAAAGTGTTGATTTCTGTCTCCAGGTGTGACCACACGGGCCAGGCTGTTCCTTAATGCTGCTTCTCCTCTTGAAAAAAAACAATTACTCTTGATAATAACGCTGGAGGCTGCTGCCTTGTGCTTTTCCCTAAGGATTTCTAAGAGCAAGAAAGGTGTTGACAGTAAAACACTGGGAATCCAGTGTCCTTCTTGGCTCTGATGCAGACTTTCCATGTGACCTGGGTACATGAATTTATCTTTATATTTGCCCTCTTCCTGCTTGTTTCATTTATTCAGGCTGTGTTTAACTGGTACCTACATGCTTTTGCTGCAGTTGTGGCTCATGCAATGAGGCCTGAGCTTCATTAGGATCTTCAGGTGTTGTGGCAGAACAAGTGAACCTGACCAGCATCTCAACAGACCTTATTTGCAAAGGACTTTGCCCAAAAGTTATTAGAGGGCAACAAACTCTGGTGTGTGTGTGTGTGGAAATAGCAAATTGTGGTTCCTGGGAGCTTCCAGCTGCAGTGATCAGCTCTGTCAGGGTGTCTGCTGCAATCCAAGGCTGCAGCGAGGGTGCCCTGCCTGTGTTTGGGTCTGGCCTTTGAAATCACACTCTGTGAGGAATTCTTCAGCACTGTTTATGAAATGATGTTATTAGCTGCTAGAAATATGGAATCTGCTGTAGCTGAGCTGTGTGAAACCTTCCAACGAGGCAGGGCAGCCCCGTGTGCGTGTCTGGTGCAGAGCAGCTCAGGATCACCCTTGGACACCGTCTCTGTCGTTCTGCAGAGGGGTCTGGGGGCCCCATCCCTCAGGGTTGGGCTGCTCAAACACAAGAGGGGTTTGGAGCTCGGTACCATTGCAGGGCGAGCTGAGAAACGAGCTGAGGCTGCTGCTGTGCTGAGCTGCCTCACTGGGCACAGGGCCGGGATCCCGTGTTCTGTGGGAATGCCTGGGGCCAGGATCCCGTGTTCTGTGGGACTGCCCGGGGCCGGGATCCCGTGTTCTGTGGGAATGCCCGGGGCCGGGATCCCGTGTTCTGTGGGAATGCCCGGGGCCGGGATCCCGTGTTCTGTGGGAATGCCCGGGGCCGGGATCCCGTGTTCTGTGGGAATGCCCGGGGCTGGGATCCCGTGTTCTGTGGGAGTGCACAGGGCTGGGATCCCATTCTTATGGGAATGCCGATGTGCCCAGGCTTTGCTGTGACTGTGGCTCTGGGAATCACTTCTCCCCGCTGTAACAGAGTGGTAGGAGAGGGCTGGCTTGGATAAAAATGGGAATATTTGTCTGTGGGTGGAGAGGCTCTTCCACCTCTGGCTTTATCCGCTCTTGCTGCTGCTCTCTGTCCTGAGCATCAGCGTTTGGCTAATCTGGGACAGAAGATTTGTTGATTTAGCCTTTTTTAGCCTTGAAGAGTCCTGAACAATGGAGATGCTCTGGGATATGTCAGCCCAGCAAGGTGGTTGTGCTCAGTTTGGCATTTTGGAGAGTGCTGTCCTGCCTGATGCTGCAAAGACAGGATTGTGGAGCAGCTGTGTTACCTCAGTGCCGGGAGGGGAGCGAGGCGTGGGTTTGTGAAAACTGCTGGGGGATCAAGTGTCTGCTTAATGCCAAGCAACCTCAAATAAAAATGATGTGTGTTCAGACTAGGGAACTGATTCAAGAAATATGGAAATACTAAAACAAATCCTAATTATAACTTTGCACAAGCTTCAGGAAATAAACAGGTTTGTTCTTTGCAGCTTATATATATATTTTTTTTCCATACAAGCTTTTCATGATTTTTCTTGTTACACTCGGGTGTAGGCTTGGTGGCTTAAGGAGCAATACAATTCATATATTCAGTTTATATTCATGAAGCACCTAGCAGCCTCAGCCAGAGATCAGGGCTCTTTCAAATGAGATATTGTGCAGGTTTCTAAAAGAACACTGAAAAGCCCTTCCACCCCACTGGGCAGTTTATCAGTTTCCTACAGCTTAAGACCCAGGCGGCTTCTGAGGGCGCGTGTTCAGTGGAGGCTTAAATCAAATATGACTGATGTTATGGAGGAATATCAATTGAAAAACTCCTTTGTGTCAGCAGTTTTGACCAATGTGGGATCGTTTTCAGCTTTTGCACAAAAGCAGCAGCTGGTCTGGTTCTCTGGTGGCTGCTTGGGGAAGAGAAGGGGCTCTGGGAGGGTGGAAGGAGAGTTTGATGGGGATTCACTCACTCACAGGGCAGGGTGCTTCAGAGACATTGAGGGGGTGGACAGGCTCTCCCCAAATCCACAGAACACCACAAAAATGGTGATAAAATGGTAATAAAACAGGTGTAGAAAAAGTGGCTTGTTAGCTGCAGGTGAAGCAGTGATTATCTGCTGGGGAATGTGTCTCAGTACGCCTGGAGAGCCAACCACTGAATTAGGCTGGATCTGGTGGGCCCGTGGGCTTTAGCTTCTGGTTTTATGGTGGCTTTTTCACATTAAATAAAATAATAAAATTGAAGTTTATAAAGAAGATCCAGAATCCAGGGTTTTGAGCCTCTTGGGTGGAGGTCCTTGTAACCCTGCGCCAGTGAAAATGACTCTCGGCCATGCAGGCAGGGCTTGGTGGTTTCCATCTCGCCTGGGGGAAAGGCTTAGAAAGATGAAATTTGATACTGTGCTGCTCAGGAAATAGATTTTTTTTTTCCTTCTGTTGCTGCTCCTGTTGCTCACTTAATTATAAAAGCTGGATAAATGTATATTTTGGTATAAATATTACTAACGCTGGCAGTAATTGAAGGTGAACCTGGCAAATGTATCTATCAAGCCATTTCACAAAGTAATCATTTATGAACATAGCTCTATTAATTTGTTTAGTCAGATGCAGAGAAGCAATAAAAGTGATTGACTAAAAACAATTAAAACAGTAAAAGTAAATTGTTGTGTGCATTAAAACCTGCTGAGCCTGTCAGATGAAAATTGTAGGTTTAAATGTGAAAATTAAAGCTATTGATTTTTTTTGCTGGTGTGTCTGTGGCTACAGAGTCCTAATTTGTTCTACTTCCCTTAGCTAAAAGTTGCTGAGACAAGAATAAAGATAATCCTGAAACTCATTCCCAAAAAGGCATAAACCTTCAAAAAGACACATCTGATAAATATTTGTCTTGTCTTGGGAAGACGGGAATGTTTTTTGGAAGGGTTATCTGAACTGTCAGTATCTTGACACGGCAGAACTGAATATAAATATTTACCAATAATGGTAACTTATTGTGCTTCGGAGAAGGTGAGGAATGAGACGGAGACGTGAGAGAAAATACAGCAGTGGTACAGAGCAGATTAGAGGGCTTCTTGCCTAATTTATGTATACGACTTTATTGTCATTTTATTTTTATGCCTGACAGTAAATCTTGCATCCGGCTAACTATGATTTTTTTAACATTGAATTAAAATGATAGCACAAAGAGAGGGCTGTGCCTGGACAGGTATTAAGGGAGGGTGGTTGGGAATGAGGCTCCAGGCTGTGCCCAGGACTTCAGCCACTCCAGAGGGGGGGCTGGCAGGAGCCCCTGAGCCAGGGCTCTAAATAAATATTAAACAAATATTAAAGGGTGCTGGCTTGCCTGTGTGCAGCAATAGGTCACTGTATTAATTCCCCTTACAGTTTCTTTATATCTCTTTATATCTCATCCCTCTGGACTGTAAAATATGTTATTTGATAGTTAACTACTTGATCAATAGACAGTTTTTTAAGTCTTGCTTTGAGGAGTGTAAAGCAGGTTTTTCAACAGCCCTGGTTTTCTCTCTTTAGGAAGCAGACTGAGAATTTCTGTGACCTACAAACACTGAATCTATCTAGACTGAAGTGAGGGATGGGGAAAGTTTGGATTTTTCTGCCTGCTTGAGCAGCCCAGAGTTCACAGGCAGGGTTTGTCTCAGTAGGGGATGTTTTTAAATGAAAAATTCAGATACTGGGGCTGATTCATCTGAGCACTGTGGCACACCCCAAATTCTTGTGAGCCTGTTCCCCCAGCTGAATCCTGTGAGCAGTCCTCGCTGTAGATAACCCAGGGCAGAATGCAAGGAACCCGCAGTCACTGCTCAGCTCCTGAAGTTTCTCTTTAGCCTTGTCAAAATGTCCAGTTCTGGCAGCACGTCAGGGATGTGGCACTGAGGAAGCAGGAGGAGCTGTCTGATTCCAAGGCAGTGATTTTTGAGCAGCAGCTCCATCACTCTGGTTCAGCAGTGACACTGTGGTGGTTCAAAAGTGGCATTGATGCCTTAGGATTTCACTTTTATATTTCCCAGCTCCTGCCCTGCTTTAGTGTAACTCTCAAACTCCATATAGTCTGTTAACTCCTGTTCTCCCATCCTGCTCAGACACAACAAATCCTCTCCAGGCTGCACTCAAGGACACCTCGTTGGCCCAGGCCCCCAAAGATGGAAACGGAGCCTCTAAAAGGGGGGACAGACTTGGGCTCAATTCCATCATCCCCTGCAATTGTCACTGGAGAATGAACCCTGATCTGGGAATGGATCCAAACTGATCCAAGTGGAGCAAACTGGTGCCCCGGGGTCCATCTTGGGTGTGGCCTCTCCCGGAGAGGCTCTGAGTGCCCGAGGTGTCCCTATTGAAGGCCCTGCAATAAATCCCCATTTTATTCTCTGAATCCTGTCTGGCCTCTGCTCTAGGGAGCCTCTCCAAGGCATCAGTGTTGGTTTGACCCAAGCTCAGCTGCTGAGCACTGCAGGTGTCCCCCAGCACCGCAGGGACACCTGCAGCCAGATGTCCCCTCTGCCAGGCTGGGAGGGTCCCCCCGCGGGGCTGGCACAGGGGTGTCACTGCCGGGCTCTGCTGCAGCACAGCTCAGCAGCATCTGCTGAGATGCTTTGCTGGATCGAGTTCCAGCAAAGAGCCTTGTCAGAAGCGTTTTACCTCCATCCCTGCAACTGTCAGGGTGATCTTAATCCTGCCAGAAACTTCTGTGGGAAGTGTATTTTCCTAAGAGGGACTCAGTTTGAGGGAAGGTTTATAGCGTGTTTCAGTTGTAGAGTTGTAGACTGTGAATTAAGCCATTCTAGATTTTGGTGGTGGTGGTTTTTTTTGGTCCCCCCCCCCCATCTGGCTTTTAGATGGCTACTGTTTTCCTAGGAAATAACAAGAAACGTTTATTAAAAGTAACAGTAAGCTTTTGTGTTATGTTGATGCAACAGCCTGTGTCAGTAGCGTGTCTATAAACGCATTGCCTTGTACATTTATTATCTCTGGCATGACCCCTACCTCTCAAGAATTTTCATCTGAAGCAGAGACTGTGCGGAAGAGGAGGAGCAATGGCTCTGAAAATCAAGCTGAAGCCATTTTCTGGTGGAGCAGGTTCCCGTTGTTTTAAAGTCTTGGTGATAGTACCAGCGATGACTGGGAAATGCAGTGTTCAAATGCAAGGGGAAAACAAACTCTACCCCACGAACTGAGTGGGTGTTCTCACTGCTCATCCTACAACTCACAGCTCACTCCTGAAGTCATTTTACCTCATTTTCCGTTAAATAATGGAATGCACGGCCCAGGCAGTGCATATGAGGATAAATGTGTGGCCACAGATGGACAATAGCTTTCCCCAGCATGCTAAAACAACAAAGTGAGACACTTAAATTTTATGGCCTTACATATGTAGTCGTTGTCCTGACTGTGCATTTTCATATAAATAATAATTTATTCAGGCCAATTTTACTTTCACCAGTCCTAAAATTCAATGTGTTTTATGTTTAGCATTATCACAGGAGGAAACTATTCCCTCGAGGGCAGGAACTTAGTGAATTTTCACATAAGCACCACAGCAGCATTTCCTTCCTTGTGGAGTCTGTAGCATTCAGCAATTCCAGTTCTCCTGGGAACCATCGTGTGGCACCTTTATAGCAAATAACTGGAGTGGTTATGCTCCTGCGTGCTGTTCCTGGCAGTGCCACGCTGAGCATCTGAGGCACAGCAGGTGTGGTTTTGAACTCTGGTTTAAGAACAAGAGTGTTTCTTTTCCTATTTATGAGGATGTGACTTAGTCAGGATGAATGTATTGAAGGTAAATTTAAAGAAATAAATCGGCTTCACTTGGTTGTCAGCAAAGGGAGAAGGGGTGTGGTGTGTGCGGCTCCTGTGTCCCTTCCTGGGAGCAGCAGGTCAGTGCCCCAGCCCAGGGAGGAAAAAGGGCAATGGTTGTGAGGGAAAGGGCTCTGAACATGAACGGGAACTGCTGAGGCCCTTCCAAAGGGGAATGTCCCCCCTGAGGAATGCAGCAGGCAGAAATAACTCTGGGTTTCCCCTCAATGCCTTGCAGGAGGTTAGAGATGCGCCTCCAGTGGGATATTAGAGCTCTCCTGGCTCTCCTCCTCATGAACTTCGGGCTGCCCATTAGGAAGCATAGAGCAATTAAGAACAGATCCTCATTTCTGCACTGGGTGTAGCTCCACATCTTTGGTACAGCAACTCAGCCATGAGTTCTGTTTGGTGCTGAAGGCTTGGCTGACCTGTGGTTGTGAGGGGCCAGATTTTGTGATTCTAAGCACTGCAGAAATTCTTGTCTGGAGTTGCAACTCCTCCTAATACTGAAGCTGAGATGCAGTTAGAGGAGCTCTTAGTCCTGAGCCACCTTCCTATCCAGCAAATCACTTAGCCGGAAGCTCAGTTCCCAGTGTGCACCCCCCTCCAGGTTTAGCCTTTGTATTGTGATGAGAGAAACAAAAACTTTCTGTAGCAGTGACTCGATTCTTAATGCACCACAGTGCTTTAAAATGTAAAGTTGAAATACAGTAATAGTTTTGTAATTGCGTTTTCAGTCAGGATTGAATAATCTGTGACTGTAGGTACTGCAGAAATTCAGTTTTGGTTCTTTTCCCCCCCTATGTATTTATAATATAAAATTCAGCTTTGCTACAGAACATTAATACATAACTTTCCCCACAGTTTTAAATGCAAACTGTATTTAATATATATGCAAACGACCTTTTTCATAGAAGTAAAATTTCACATAAATTGATAATTAGCAATTCAGCTTCTGCTGTGTAACGTGCATTATGACATTAAAGTGCTAAACAGATCTGATTTTTAAAAAATTCACTGCGAACTATGACACTTGGCAGCATATTGTGAAGCAGTGCAGTGAAGAAACAGTAAGTCCTAAACATATAGACCCAGTTACACTAAAGAAGTTTTTTTTTTATGATGATTGGAGCAGGTCCTAAAGGTTTAAGTTTTGTATATCACCACCCTTGAAGTTTTCTGGTTGGTCTTTAAGTCTTTTGGGCTATTTGGAGGGTTTTTACATGTGATCAGCTGTAATTTGCATGCCGCATTCTCACATGAGAGCAGAATGCTGTTTTTTATTTGTGTCAGGGCACCCTGTGGTCCCTGCATTCGTTAGGCTGCAGGTGGGGATAACAAAGGGCAGTAAAAAGCTGCCAAGGTAGGATTTACCCAGGAGATGTTGGTTCCTGCACCTTCTCTCAGCCTGGAGGGTCCCAGAGCATTTGCACTCCTCAGGTGGAGTCTGGGGATTAACTGAGGGTGTGGGAGAGGTTTCTGAGCTCCCAGGCCCGCTCTGTAGCTGGGTACAGCCCTGCCCAACAGCTCCCTTGGCTCACTCACTGCTCCCTCCACTGCTACCCTGACTTGTTCCAAAAAAGGCATCTGGTTTTGTGTGTGTTGCTCCCTCAGTTATCAAAGGGGAAAATAAACCAGGAATGTTGCTGTGGAACTGCTCTCCCCAGTACCAGAGCTTTGTCCCTCTGTGCTTTGCTCCAATCCAGCGGGTGAAGCGTGAGCTGCTGTTCTGTCGGGGTGTTAATCACCAGAAACACAAAGCTGTTCTGCTCAGTGCTGTGTTGTACATCAGCGTCTCTGGAGCTCCGTGTTTTGGTCATCTTGATGCTCTGTGGAGAAGCTTTCTGCACATCTGCCTCCTTTTGGAGAGAGAATTCTCCTCTTCCAGGAAAAATGAGACCACTCCATCGAGCTGAATTGAGGGGCTTGGTGGAAACCTTACTTAATCATAGTTTTAGGCATCATTTCAAACAAAATATAAATCAGGCCAGATCTGTTTGAGCTAAAGCTCAACTCTGCCAAGAAGATTTGCAGGCTTGAGAAAATGCAGTCCAAGTTTTACATCTTACACTGAAACCCAAACTCGCTACGATTTGATCACCTTTACAGAAACCCCGAACAGCTCCAACGAGACACCTTTTCTCAAACACTTCATTTAAACTTGGTACCATGAGAAGATGTGAGCTCCAGCTCTGCGAGGAAAAAAAGGGCTGTGGCTGTTGTGTTTGGAAAGTGTGTGTGCGCTTACAGGAGGGGTTTGCAGAGGAACAGAATTTGTTTCACTGCGTGGCTGGGGGAAGAAAATACTCGTGAAGTGTTCCAGTGCTGATTTAACACGTGGATAACTGCAGCTCTGCCAAGAGAGGAAACAGAACAAGATGTGATGTAGAGCGAGATAGCATTTCCAGAAAGGAAGAGCTGTTTCTTCTGGAGCTTGCTGGTGGGCTGGGGTTCTCCACCGGCATGAGGAGTCCTGAAATGAAATTCGTGTTTTGTGTGAGGTGTTGGGCAGTGCTGCTACAGAGAGTGGAGATGTAGAATAAATCCAGAGTTTAATGTGAGTGTTCTGTGGACTTCACAGACTCTGGGGTTTCACCCGGCCTCTCTGAGGAGCCTGTGGTGAATCCCGGTAGTTGTCTGCTCTGAAGGGCTGAAAGAGGTGCTGTGGCACAGATGTGTGTCCTGCTCACGGGGATTTAAGGCCCTGCCGGATAGTTTGGACACAGCTCTGCTGGCTTTCAGCTGGGCTCCCTGGCTGTGGTGGATTTAATAAACCTTGTTTCATGCAGGCACTTAACTCCCATCCTGCTTTTCTGCCTTTCTCTAACTTGCTGAGGAGTTTGCTTAACCGTTTTACAAGGAAAGTTCAAATATGGAAAGACAGGCACTGTTAAACACCACCTCTCTGGTTTTGGCTAGCTAATTATTTTACTTCTTTCTTTATTCTTTAGCAAATGCTGGAAAAATAATTATTTTAAAGACCTGTTTTACTTTGTTCCCAATTCTAAGAATGCTTGAGATTAGCCAATAGTGATTTATTCTTCAAACTACACGGTATTATAACTGAGATTTTATTTTTAAATATTTTTGCAGCAATAAGTTGGGGCGAGAAAAGCGCCTTTGTTTGCTTAATGACATTGGCTTTATGGATCCATAGAACATCAGTGCCTTAATTACTACAAATGGATAATAAACACTTTCCTGGATATGAGAATGGGAGAGGCACAGTGTGACTGTCATTAGGAACAATTGGATTTTCTCGTGATAAGTTGGTAAAAAATGTAAATACTACAAATAACCGCCCGAGGGCTTGTTCAGATAACGGTGCCAGAAACCAGGCAGCAAAACTGGGTTTTACAGAAATTGCTGCCTCTGTTGGAGCTGAATACAGAACGAGCTGAATGTACAATCTCACATAAGCTGCAATATTTTTTAGGTTTTGTGTTCATTTTGCATTAAGATCTCTGGTGCACAGTTTCCTTGAATTACTGTGAAGACCTGAATATTGGCAAAGGAGCGATTAGGATCCAGTTTTTTGGCAAAACCATCTCAGGGCTGTCAAAATCACTACAGTGCCCATGGGGTCTCTATAAATACAGGGGAAATTCCCACCTTGCTGCGGTCCTGGGAGCTGGGTCCTGTCAGAACACACAGGGAGAGGGAGCAGGGCAGAGCTGGTGGCCGCGAGGCTGGCTGGGGTTTGGGGTGTGTTGGCTCTGACACCCTCAGCAGGCACTGAGGGGAGCACTGGACAAGCTGGTCCTGGTGTCCGAGGGGCCACCTGGCTGCTCCAGCCCCTGGGAATCCCTGAGCCCCTGGCCCTGGAACTCCTGTGCCTGGTCACCCTCCTATCGTGGTTTGCTGTAGCTGGGCAGAGGAGGGATGAGAGAAAAAATTAATGAGGCTCCATGAGTTGAGATATGGACAGGGAAAAACCACTCCAAGGGCAAAATAGGCTCAACTTAAAGGCACAAAGTGAATTTGTTACTAAACAGAATTAGAGGAGGATGATAAGTAAAATAAGCCTTTTAAGATACCCTCTTCCCCCCAGCCCCTCCCTCCTTCCCACCGACAGCACAAGGGAGGAGGGTGTGGGGGTTTGGTCAGCTTGTCACCCGAAATCTTCTATGGCTTAGAGAGAGGAGTCCTTTCTCCTGTGAGACTGTGGGGTCCCACCCACAGGAGATGGTTCTCTGTGAACTTCTCCAGCGTGGCTCCAAAACCCCATGAGCAGCAGCACTGCTGAAACTACTGCAGTGTGAGTCCGTCCCACAGGCACCCAGCCCTCCCAAACTACTGCAGTGTGAGTCCGTCCCACAGGCACCCAGCCCGCCCAAACTGCGGCAGTGTGGGTCACTCATCCCCGGGGTCAGTCCTCCAAGGCCAGGCTGCTCCAGCCTGGGAGCAGGGCCCCTCTCTCCACCAGGTCTCCCACTGGATCACAGCCATTCAGGATCCACCAGCTCCGGTGTGGGCACCTCCCCAACGGGCTGTGGGTGGATCTCTGCATCCCCCGTGGACCCCATGGGCTGCAGGGGCATAGCTGTTTCCCCATGGTCCTCACCATGGCCTGCAGAGGAATCTTGGCTCTGGCACCTGGAGCACCTCCTGCCCCTCCTTCTGCACTGCCCTTGGTGTCTCCATGTTGTTTCCCTCACATGTTCTCACCTCCTCCTCTTTGGATAGAAGCAAAAACTGTGTCCCCACTTTATTTTGATTTTCTTCTTAGATCTGTCATCACAGAGGCGTTACCAACCTCTCTAACTGTCCTAGCTTTGGCCAGCAGCGTGTCCATCCTCAGAGCCACCAGGGACTGGCTCTGCTGGACACGGTGAAAGCTTCCAGCAGCTTCTCACAGCAGCCACCTCTGTGACCCCCGGCTACCCAAACCAGGCTGTGCCAAACCAGCTCACCTCTCCAGGGACAAGATGCCTTTTCCCACTCCTCAGGGTGCCAAGCAGGGCTGGCCAGGGAAGGGCTGGTCCTGTTCTTGCACTGGGAATCTGCATTTTGTAGGGAGCTGCCATGCCGTGAGTGGAGGAGGAGGAAGCACAAGATAAATCAGCTGTACTATCCTATCCTTTATAGGAGAGGTTTTATGATGTATCCTTCCCTGTCCGGGACTCCCGTCATACCTACCCCTCAAAATGAAGGCTGGTGAATAATGGCTCAGGCAGGCAATAAATACATAATGCAATGCCACCTTTGAACCCTGGAGCTTGTGTGTAGGTCAAAGATTATATGGGTTATAATCATGATTTATGCCTTCAGTCTCTTGGTATTTTTCAGACCATCTTTGCTTGTCTGCTGGTATGACTTTAATTATTTAATTCTGTTTTAGGAGGCCACTGTGATCCTTCTGATACTGCTGCAAAGTACACTTTTTTTGGAATATGAAATAACTCTGTTCAATGTACAAAAACTTGTGTTTATTAAGGCAAGTATATTCAGAAAAATGTCAATAAGTCCATCCACACAAGTGTCTATATTCAAGTTTAACAATTTGTTAAAAAAAGAACTTGATTTATTACTAGTACCAGGCTTAGCAATTGTCTGTCTTTGAGCAAATAATGTAAACTTCCTAATTGCTGCACAACAGTAATTACACAAAGACATCCCGACAGCTTCTGTATTAATTAATCTCTCAGTGGTTGATTTGAAATTTTTTAACTGATGAATGATGGCCTCATCTCAAAGCTTCCAAGATTAATGTTGTTTGATGTTAAAAGTGCATCAATCAACCCTTAAGCAGCACTTGACACAATAATGTGATGTTTTCACATCTTTCCTGATCCTGTTTCTGTGCTGTACCTGAGGCCTGGGCTCACCTGGCTGCTGCTGAAGGGCTTTCTGATGAGATGAAAGCAAATATTGACATTTAGATTCACTCTCTGCTGTTCTCGCTGTTCAGCCTGCAGGAACTTTGCTGCAGCAGAATGGGACTTGCTCCCAGCCCTCCAGAGCAATGGTGCTCACACAAAGCTCTCCCTCATCCTTGCCCTTTCAGGCTGAGCTGTGGGGTCTGGTGACGTGGGAGCACCTTGTGTTTGCTGCTGCAGAGCAGCTCCCACCTCTCATTTAGACACTCAGGTGGACTTTGCTCCTCTCCTGGTCGTTCCCTTTGCTCTGATGTTTGCAGTTACCTGTTCTGTGCAGCACTGGGGGCTCTTGATTTCCCTAATTTCCTGTGGAACCCCTCACTGTGCAGCTTTCATGCTGCGCTGCATTTGGCAGATTCCTTTTGTGCTCCTTGAGTCCCAAGGATGCTGCAGGTACTTTTCTCCTGGAAAAGGTTGGGTTTATGCTCAAATAGTGATGCAGTAGCCAAGGAATCCCTGCATTCCTTCTTCACTGGTGTGCTCTGGGAGCTTTGTCACCTGAGGCGAGTGATTGATGTGATCCTTTCTCTCTTTTCCAGTCTCGGCTCGTCAGTGTGCATTTCCACAAGTGTGGAGTGTTGCTGAAGGCCTCAGGTTTTCCCTCAGGGAGCTTTTCTGTGGTACTTGGCAGTCTGTGGGATGGAGGAGGATGCTGCTGATGTGGGAGGGATGGTGTAGTGTGAGTGCCCTCAGGGGCTGCTGCCCTGGCACCGCCACAGCCACACTGGGAGGGTGCTGGCACATCGTACCCTCAGTGCTGATCCCATTTTTAAATCTGCTGCCTTTACAACACACAAGCAAAAGGTCTCAAAGCCGTGCTGTTGTCTGCTATCACTGATATTTTAATCCACTATTCGCTGTACCGATGTATTTCCACTTTGTGTTTCAGTTCTAATGAGCTGGATAATCCCATTAACTGTCTGGGAGCTCGAGCAGGGCCCAGCAGAAGGAAACCTCAGCACTGCAGCCCTCCGAGGTAAGTGCTCCTGAACATACACAGTTAACAATCAAGTGTAATTGCAAGGAATAGTGCTCGGGATAGATGACTGCACTCCAGCCCCAGGGCACTGTGGCAGATGCAACATAAGGTTTAATAAACTAGGTCCCTGTTGCCACTATTACTATATAAGAGTAATAATAGCAGCGAGAGTGAAAACATCCATCACAAGCTGACAAATCTGACACAGATCATACATATGCACATGCACAGACTAAAAATGCCACTTAAATCTGATGGAGCTGCTAATAAAAAATCGTTAATGGTCTTAATGAAACATCATTTTGTGCTCATTACTCCTTCTACGTGAGGTTATTTTTGTGGTAACAACAATTTGAGCATTGCAAAAAAGGTGTTGGTAATTATAAAAGCAAATAGTGATATGTTGTCTGATAAATCATAGACACAATAACTCTGTTCAGGGAGGACCTTGTAGTTAAAGCTAAAAGTCCAAACTGGCAGCATGGGGAATGCATAGACTTATTTTTAGCACAGGGGCTGTGTCTGTCTTGTTGTGCATTCCACCAGGAAACTCTGCTAGACAAACGACTCTTATTCCAGTCTGTGGGTGGCCTCGTTGCAGATGTGCTTTTCTAAGAACCAGGAAAAGAACATGTGTGTGATTATAATGCATTTGTGTGTGGGTTGATGTCTTTTTAAACAAAGAGTGTCCTGAAAGAAGCAGCAAGGAGGACGTTCCTTTGAGCTGATCCAGCCACTGCTGCTGGTGGTGCTGTGAGGATCCCATTCGGGGCTGATGGCTGTGCTGGAGCTGGCAGTGGTACCCGCAGGACGCAGCTCTGACGTGATTTAGGCAGGTGACAGCTCTGGCTGTGCCTGCTGGGCCAGGCCATCCTTCCTCCCCCTCTAGAATGAAGTGTTCTGAGACCCATTGGTGAAAACCACTGTGGGTGTGAGAGGGTTGGAGAGAAACTTCTCTCATAACTCAGTTTTTATGGCAAGACTCAGTGCCAGTGTCCTATTTAAAGAAGAGCAAGCTGCATGTCTCAGATGAACTGAAAATGGCAATGTAAATAAAAAAAGGCCTGTGGTTCAACTGTGTGTGTGCAGCCATTTCCCATCTGTGTTTGCTCTTCACTTACACTGCACTCACAGCTTTGGGGCTCAGCTTCCAGATCAACGTTTCTGCCTTGGATTTCGAAGTGTGGGGTGAAATGCCAATCCTGTGAGCTGCTCCTGAGCTGTGTGCCCTCCCCAGGGTTGGCAGCAGATGCCTGCAGGTTACTGCTGTGCTGCCAGCCTTGTGTTGGGCAGGCTTTCCTCTCTGGCTGGCACCCGTGTCAGACACATCCCTACTCACTGGAACAGAGCTGAACAGCAACTCCCTTGGGACTGTGCAGGAAGTGAGGGACTCTTTCCCACCAGGCAGAGTCTCAGATCCACTGGAAATCACGTTATCCCTGTTTTGTGGTTTGGTTAAGTAATTTTTCTCAGGTTATCAAACATGTGGCAGTCCCACAGTCTGCAGGCTTAGGGACCTCCTCTTGTGTGACCCATCAGTTCAGAGCAATTCTGAACATTTCCTGCTGCTGGTAGTGGGACATCCAAGGAATCTGGGTACCAGTGTCCCTGTGCCTCACCAAAGCTGATATCGGGGTTTGTGCAGTTGGGCTTTCTCTGGGGGCTGTTGCAGTAAAAATGCCCTTTTTTTCAAGCAAACATCCCATTTGCATTGAAATGCAAGTGCTAACAATTCTGGGAACCTGTTGCAGGTGCTTAAAAGTGGCACCTGCTCCAGTGGGGTTAATAACAGCAGTAAAAGGAAACGCAGCCATGAGGTTTGCTTGATATGACCTCCGAGACCGGGTTTGTGCCTCTGGAAATGGATGCTAATGAGAAAGCTGTTCAATAAAGCTCCACTTTTCCACTGCATAAAGTGTGTGACTATTGGAGCATTTCATTTTTGGCTTTCCAAATTAATACCTTGTAGTATTTCAGTGTTGTTCATCCCTTTGGGGAGAGACTTAGGCAGGGAGAGACCCTCTGAACCTATTTTTTGGAAATAACTCTTCAGACTTGCAAGGCTCCTATTTTGGGAGAATTTGGAAGCCTGGGTTTGTCTTCGAGTCTGGTTTTGTGTTCACCAAGCCCAAGGAACTGTGTGGAAATGTTTATTAATTGCTGTTACCACTTAAAAAAAATTATGGCAGCACCTGAATTAAACAAAGGTGCTTCCCAATTCAGGAAGGTGATGTATAGGCCACAGCAGAGACCGTGTTTGTTGAAGTTAATATTCTTTAAGAGTGTTCTTTGTGTATCTTATTAGACTTATTTGTGGCCAATGACCAATAAAAACACCGCTGGATTTTGCTGGTTTTTCTTTCCCAAATGTGTGATATATTCACATTTTCCAAAGAGGAGGGGTTTGTTTGCATTGCATGGCTGTGTTGCAAGAGCTAATATATTAAACATTTTCCCAAAGGATATCAGTGGTCTTTAATTAACTTTTTTCCCACAGGCCTATAATGCAGCATTATACAATATTTGGTCAGTACCCTGCTCTCCTACTCCTGGGTAGGACTTATTGGCTCTCATTTCCTGGGGGAGCATTATGAGTGCAGACAGGAAGAATGCATCAAATGAAAAGTTAATTGTGTTTAAGCTGTGGGTGAGAGGGAAACAGGGCTGAGACTTCCATTCTCTCGTGCCTTTACAATAAGAAAAGCGAAATATTCCGTTTCCTAGGCCGCTAACCCGGGGAAGCAGGGGAAATGAACTCAGTCAGAGAAAGGACAAAATAGAAAATATGCAGAGGAAGCTCTGCTTCAGTCTGAAAGCTGCTGAGAGGATGGAGGAGGTAAGAACATGGAGCATTCATGAGAATTCCTTCCTGAGGAGGGATAAAAGGAAAAAATCTGCTTCCCACAGGCTGCTCTGATGGTGCTGTTACCCAGATTCCACGAGAGCAGCAGCGAGGGCTGGAACAGAGGAACTCGTCCTTTGCAGGTTCCTCATAAATCATCACACAGTGTTTGATGCCAGGCTGAGGGCAGGGTCGTGCCCGAGCCCTTCTGGCAGGGGTTTCTTTAGGGGGAAGCCAAAGAGGGCATGGCTGAGATGGGGTTCTTGGCACTGGAGCAGCTCCGAGTGCCCCAGCTCGTGGCCTCCTCCTGCAAAATCTGCTCTGTGCAAGGACATCGGCTCCCAGGGGAGTGATAACCCGAGAAATAGCAGCTGTTTCAAGCAGGGTTTCCAATATCCTCCTCGCTGGAGATGTCCCCATTGCTTATAAGACATTTTCATTGGAAAGGCTCCAACTGTCAGCGGCAATTTACCCGGCGAGGGTCTGGTATTTTCTGCTCTAATCTGGTTAATGGGGCTTTGTGGAAGCAGCTCCTCAGATGTTTGCTTGATCACTGCTCCCAGTGAGACAGTTCTAGATTTTCCTTTTTTGGGGGGTTTAAGGTTTTTGTATGAACTAAAATCTGGTGAAAATTGCTGGGTCGAAAAGGTGGCTTCTGCCTTAGCTCTGTGCCAAAGCACTTGAATCTTCACTGGAATTTCAGCTTTAATCCAGATTTCTTTGATACTTGACCGTAGTTTACTCAAAAATTCATAAAACAGAGGATTGTCTTGCCTGTGAGGTTTGTAACTTCAGCAAAAATTGGTTCTGGTTGTTCAGAATTTATCACAAACTTTGCCTGGTCGTATTTCAGGTTAGAGACCAACTCCAGAGACAGAGCTTTGTTGCCTTCTGGTGAATGGGGCGTGGGAGGAGTGGGGGAAAACAGACAAAAATGCAGCTGTGAGGATTCACTTGGAATTTGATTTGGGTATTTTCAGTCTGAGGAGTGCACAGCCCAACATTCACTGAGCGAGAGCAGCCCCATACCCACAGTGAGCATGTGTGTTCTTGTAAATCAAAATTAACTGGTGTGCTGGGATCTAACGTGCCAACTGCACATGGCAAGTGACAACACCACTGTGGCTTTATTGCTTGGATGCTTGTAACCTCCAGAGATCTTAATTGAGGCTTCATTGCACTGTTCAGACACTTAATTAAAAAAATCAGCTCGGTCTGGTGTCCTGATTCTGCAAATAGCTGCATGTTCTTGCCTTCATTAGTGAGTGATTTTGCTGGAAATATGCATAAAACTCAGGAAATTTCAATATAATAATGAACCAAGCAGATTGAGTGCTTGTCTGTGCCCCGAGGTTGTTGCTCTAAGGCCAGCACTGAGGAGGATGTTTAAGCAAGGTGGATTATTGGTAAATATGTGCTCGGTTGTTACTGGAGGACAGAGCCTGTCACAGCACAGTCAGAGAAGCTGCACCCTGGGCTCCACATCCGTATCCAGGTGCACCGATCCCTTTGGATTTCCCTCTCAATGTGATGTGACAGGCTGTGACTGATGCTGGGTAACACTAAAAGTGACCACTGCCCAGGAATTTTGATTGGCAGCCCAATAAAATAAATAAAAGTGGTTTTCTGAAAGAAGCCCAGTGGAAGGATTTTAAACAAAAAAAACCCAAAAAGCAAAACCAAAAAAACCCCCCAAACAAACAAAAAACCCAAAGACAACCAAAAACCCAACCAACCAAACCCAACCCCCCTCTCCCCCAAAAAGGGGTGGGGGGAGGAATATTTAATTCTTAATAGAAAGGAATTCCCACATGTATCAGAATTTTTTTTTAAGGATATGTAGATTAAGTACTAAAATGCATTAAAGCCTCTCTCCTCTACCAGCCTGGTTTTATTCAGATTGCAGGCTCACAGATGCTGCTGTGCATGACTTTGGCTGTTATGTCCATAACACCAAACCGAGATGATTGGATTGAGGCATCCGAGCCGTTTGTACAGAACACATTTAAATTAATTTAGAAATGGTGGTTTTCATTGAGATGGACAAAGTTAAACGTTTTCTTGGATATTTGATGTGTGATGGGCTTTTCTCTGCTGTTGGGCATCATGCAAACTCCCATTTTAAACAATTTCTTTGCACGTAGTTTTTCCCTGTAGCCTAAACAAGAACATAAAATTGCTGCTACGCCTCCAACGCTGGTGACAGCACCTTATAAAAAATATCTCCTGATCTCAGCCATCATTAACTGTGATTAAAACAACTGGCAGTGGTTTGATGAGCAGCTGTAAAGGGGGTGTTTAACTGCCTTCTCAACCTTTTTCTCGTCTAACAGGACACTTAGATCAAATTCAGTATCAGCGTCACTTAAATGTGCGGCTTTAGGTAGGATGAAATAACGATGATCACAGCTTGCAGTCATTTATGGAGAGAGCTTGGAAGACATCACAGGAATCTTTATTTGAACTTTGAGCAGGATGTTTTTTTTCTTGTGTAGACAAAGGAGTTGGATTTGAGATGAGCTCAGTTTTGCGTGGATGATGGGGGGAGTAATTCTGCAGGTTGATTTGTGACAATCTAACTCGGGGTGCTGATGATTCAATGTCTCACCTTGCTCAGTTCCTGCAGGGAAATTCGGGATGAATTCTGGATACATTGATTTGTGACAATCTAACTCGGGGTGCTGATGATTCAATGTCTCACCTTGCTCAGTTCCTGCAGGGAAATTCGGGATGAATTCTGGATACATTGATTTGTGACAATCTAACTCGGGGTGCTGTGATTCGATGTCTGGCCTTGCCTTGAATTCTGGATTTCCATGATCAGTAGTCACCAGGCCTGTATCCTTCTGCCAGCTGGGTGCTGTGAGTGCTGTAGAAGCTCTTCTGAAGGAGCTTTAGTCAGGATTTCACCTCACTGCCCCAGGGTGAGTAGAAAACATGCAGCAGCAGAGCCAGGCCATGGTTTGGTTTAGCTGCATGTCAGAGATGTAGCTGTGAAGTAAGAATTACACACAGTTTGTGTATGTGCTTAAAAAGGAGCATCACCTGTTTTTTTTTTTTTCCTTTGTTTTGTGTTGTTTTGGTGTTGTTGGCAGTGGCAGGTTAAAGACACAGAGCAGGATTTTGGCTGTTGGCCCTACAGAACTCACCCAAGCCTGGAGCAGGTTCTCGGCCATGGGATCTCATTCCAGATCCCACAGGAACCTTTGCTCCTG
Organism: Pomatostomus ruficeps; assembly: GCA_013400735.1. Lineage (NCBI taxonomy): Eukaryota > Metazoa > Chordata > Aves > Passeriformes > Timaliidae > Pomatostomus > Pomatostomus ruficeps. Next base: position 113,845 of record VYZT01024177.1, on the reverse strand, counting down.
CTGCTCACTGGGGCACATCCAGCTGCCAGCAGGGCAGGTTTGCTGCTCAGCCTTTAACTGGGGTGGCCAGCCTGAAACCCCCATTAATTATTAAATATGTTCTTGTTCATACTGGGGATTGAGAGCGCCTGTGAGAGCTCACCCAGACTCTGGAGAAGGGTTTGATGCCCTGTGCCAATTCTGCTCAGATCCTGTACCAGGTGAAGGCTCATCCTGTGGAACAAAGGGTGCCTGGAGTGTCCTTCTGCTCCTGGGCCTGTCTGGAGCTGGATTTCCCCCTGGAGACCAGAGCAGGACCAGAGCTGCCCTCGTGCTGCAGCCTCTCCCATCTGGCACTGATGCTCCAGCAGTGACACCTCTGAAACAACAAAGGCCTGGATCTTTTTGACAAATTTGCAACTCGTCAGGACTGAGTTTTAAAGTTAAAACCTAAAATAATAGTTGGAAAGACAGAATCCATGCTCTGCTAGGAGGCTTTGAGTACTGAACTTGCTGAAATCGTGCTCTGGAGGCAGCAGGGCTGTTATCAGAGCATAAAGGGGTTTGTATGTGGGTCTATATATGGATTTCCCAAGATCTCGAATCTTGAGGAGAATTTAAAGCATCTGAATCTTTCATTATCTCAGCTCTGATAAAATATGAAGGCTTTTTATGCCATGGTACAGCGGTATTTTATTATAATTTATTTTTTCAGTAGGCCCCAAGAAGCAGAGGAATTACTTTCAAGCAGTCTAATTTATGGTCTAATATTTATATGGGACTGATTCTCAAGTAATTAGGTATCTGTGCTTGTATTGAATTTCCTTTTAAAGAGCAATAACTTAAGTCTATAGAAAATGCTGTGGGATTTCACCCACTCCAAAGTCTGAAAGTGTTTGTTTTTTTCCAAGTAAACAATGGATGGCACTTATTTCCCTGCATGTAAAACAGTGAAAAAACCTCTTTTTGGAGGCAGAAGAACACAAGTTCACTGTTTTAATGTCCAGAAGCCATATCGCACTGCGATGTCAATGGGATTAACAACACCAGCTGGCAGATTTGGTGCCTCTTTGAGAAGTCAAACCCTCCAGAAAAACTGAGTTTGAAGCTCCCTAAGCCTTGTCCTGGGAAATTTTTTTCCCCTCCAAGTTACAGAATTCACACACCTCTCTCGTGGCTGCTTTGTACTTAACAGAGTTTCCTTAAAAATGGCGAAGAGAGGCAGGAGAGGTAAAAATCAAGGAAAATATCGAGGCACTTCTTAACCTCTCTCTGAATTCTCTCCACAGGAGATCGCAGGTGAGCTGAGCAGCCTTGGCAGGAGGGATTTTTCCATTTCCCAGACATTTCTTGCCCCCATGTCCTTGTAAAGGGTCCCAGTTCTGCCCTGTGGCCACTCCTTTGGTGGCTCATGAGCCTTCCCCTGGGCAGGTGGCACCGTGGCACTGCCAAATGTGCAGCTGGCAGGAGGAAATAAAGTCTGGATGCATCAGGATGGTCTGGCTGAGCTCTCCAGACACAAAGGATACCGGGGCCATGACATCATTCTCTTCCCAAAGGGTCTCTTTCCTTTTGTTAGTGGGTTATTTCCTTTTGTTTTATCAGCTTTACCTGACATTAAGTAAATTGCTGATTAAATGCTGTGTTTGGGAAGGGAGAAATGGGGACTTTCAGAGGAAAGACAGGGATTTAAAACCAAAATTGCAAGGGTTCTGTTCTAATAAAGTTCAAACTATTTTCTCAAAGGTTCATAAATACAATAATATGGATTCTTCCATATGGAGGGAGATTGTGCTGGATCTTCTTGGTTTTGAAAAGCGTTCAATGAATGGGATTACTGGGAATTTGGACAGGATTTGGGCACTGTAGCTCTTCCCCTTAGCAGAAGCAAGATAAAGTAGGGATGACTTAAATTTTTAATTCAGACTTGGAGAAATTTAACAGAATTTGGACAATGTTGAGAATGGGATTCCAGTGTCCTAAATATGTTAGGGCAACTGGAATAACAACAAATCAAGGTCTGCTTAATGTTTAAGTTCTTTCCCAAGCAGCAGTGAGTTTAGGCTTGTGCACAAGTGTGAATTGGCAGAAAATGATCAGAATTTCAGAACTGAGCACAGTTCTGTTAAGAGGCCCCTCACCATGGGGAGCTGCTTGGGGATATTGGATAATTGCTGTGTGCTCTGGTCAGTGTTCATATTTGTCTTCATGGACATCTGGATACTTTCATATGAACTTTTTATGGGGATCTTTTTTACGGGTCTGTGTATGATTATTTAGCCCTGCAGTCTGTACAGAATTCTGTTACCCAAATTGGTCAGAGCTGCTGTTCTGAACATTTCAGCTTCACCTTGAGCACCAAAACTTTGGGTGTAGTTACATAAATCAGCGAATAAACTGTTTGCTTTTAAGAATTGGCTGGAGTGGTTGCAGAACTGTGGAAACATTTTATATCTTAGGGAAGAAAATCACCCCAAAACTAACAAAACACCTGCTTGCTGGAAGCTGGAGTGAACTGATGAGTGAAAAGCTGATTTTTTCCCCCACACTTATTTTAAAATTACATAATTGCTACACTTGGGCTGTGAATTACCAGAGCAATATTCTGCATCTACAGTTGGAGTTGTAATAATGTAAAATGTCCCAGTGAACACCTGTTTGAATGACTGTAATGGTCTAGGAACCTGGGGAGAGTTTCCCAGGCTGTTCTGTGCAATCACTGCCTGGCAAACCTGGCTGGGGCAGAGCCTGAGGTTCTGGGGCTGCTGCTGAGTGATGTGTGAGAGCTCTGGAATGTGAAATTCCCAGCTCTCTGTGGGGAAGCAAAGAGAACTTGGTGCTCTCACTTCTCCTGTGAAGGCTGCAGTGAACAGGAAAGTGTTGCTTTGATATTTTTAAACCCCACACTGCTGTGGGGTGATTTTGGGCTCGTGGTGGTGGAGGAGTGAGATCGGAAAGGCTGGTCTTGATAAGCCCTTGCCCAGAAATTATGAGTTTGGTTATTAAGTGAGAGATCCCAATCAAGTCCCTGCTGCCATTCATATTTAACCAAAGTTTTTAGGAAACAGAGCTGGGGAGGAAGAAACCCTGAAGAGTTTGAGTGGGACATAAAAGTCCCAGGGGTGTTGAGGAGCCTTTGCCTCGGCAGAGTCACACTGTACTGTCTGCAGGAATGTCACTGGTGAGCTGAGGTGGGAAAAGGTCTGGGTTGCAGTCAGGGAGGGTGATTCTGTGTCCTCATGGTGGGTCTGTACCTTTCAGGTGATTTAATCCCTCTTAGGCAGGCTCAGCTGGAGCAATGAACCCGCTGTAATTAAGCATCCCAGTGTTGCATTTCTTACACAATCATCTGACTCTGCAGTGACTTCAGAGCTCTTACAACCTCCGAGCTTTATTTCATCTTCTGAGATGAAAAACACTGTCGTGCTCTCTGCAAACATCTGATCTGAAGGCTCGGGCAGTGTCTGAGTCCATCCCCTCTGTTATTCTGGCTGGATCACCGTAGCAGGGCTGCCGTGGGTGACTTCTCTGGTGACAGTCCCCATGAGTGCCACAGGATCTGGGCTGAGGTTACAGCCAGAACCCTCCTGGTTGTCTCAGTCTGAGCAGCTGGAAGGGTTTAAATGGTTTAATATCCTTTTATGCTGCTGCATCTTAAATAAGAAGCTGAGCCAGGGCTATTTCACTCTTGTTTTTATTACTTGTACCTTTTTGCCCTGAGAAACAGATGGAAATGAATTCTGTACAGGGCAATGTTTAATTCAACAAAAACTTCTGTATCAGTCTTTGTGAAAGCTGCCTGAAAACATTTCTCTCAGTACTGGGGCTTGGAATTTGTGACTTGTTTACTTTTACAGCCCTTTATGTCAAGTTGTAATCACACTTTCATCTAATATTTTATGTATTTTTGATTCTCCTGACTCAAAAAATAAACCCTAACGAAAAAATCAGTTACTCTTGTTACTCAAAATATTCCTTGTAGCTAACCAGACTTCTTAAACAAAGTTTTCTTTCTGATGAAAGAACGATGATTTTTTTTTTAAAAAAAAACCCTGCTAACTTATTTTTGAGTGAACAATTTGATTTTGCAAAATTGCCGTGATTCCAGAGAGATTCTTCTTGCTGAACGTGGAACAGCCAGTGACTGCTCAGCAAGATTCAGCAGGGCTGCTTAATGAGGGGTGAAGACAATGCAAATGCAAATCCAGGGAACAGTTGCTTTTCCACAGTTGGTCGGCTGTGTTGCAGGTGCATTTTCTTAATGAAGGTTAATTTGTCTCGTATTTTAACCTGACAATACTTGGCATTGTGAATATATTGTTTTAAGAGGAAAAGGGAAGGTTTCCTTAGCTAAGTTGGGTACTTGATTTCAAGTGTGCTGAATATGAGCTGGAGTTATTCAGAAAAGGCCTATTAGATTTTTATGAGAGAAAGGGCCTTTTGATTATTTTGACAGGTTGGAGCGAGGCCAGAATCAGCTCTTTTCCTTGGATATAAATCCTGAAAGGCTGAGATAAAATGGAATAGATTGGTGCTGATCAAGATTTACTGAGGGAGAACCAGAACCAGGCTTGAGTAGCACAGCAAGAGATAAAAAGTCCTTGGACACCTCCTGTCACATTAAACCCAGAGTAAGAGCCACTGGCCTGGCTCGAGTTGGCCAAAATCACCGTATAAAGTTTCCTGTGTAACTGCGAAAAAAATGAGAAAAATTACCCTGGGCATAAGCAGAAGAAAAAGCTTTTCTGCAGTTGCTTATTAAGCATCATGTGTAAATTATCCATTGTTATCCTACTGTACCTCAAAGCCTTTTAAATCTCTCATGCCTCTTGTATCGACTTGTTTTCCTCCAATATGAGCTCTCATGAATGCTGGATGCTGAAGGACTGGCTTGGAAATCAATTCCAGCTTCTGAAATATTACCTCCATGCCAGGGCCTTCTGCTTCAGGGAATCTAGTTCAATATCCTATCTTCCACCCAAATAGATGACTCCTTTAGCTCGCTCATTTCTGGAACATGCAAAGGGATATTTCTCCCATTGTAAAGTAAATAACACCAGAAATCAATGTGTGGAAAGGGGCTGCGATGTCTCTGGCAACGGTCAAAGGAATTTGGAGCTTTTCCCCCTTCACCTGAGATGTGATCCCAGTGGAAAAGGACTGAGAGCACCATTGCCGTGATATTTATACAATAAACCCACTACTTCGGTTTGGTCCTTAATAGATTCTCACGGAAGGAAAAGCAGCATAATCTGAGATCTGAGGTGAAAATCTCAGTGAGACGTTGTACCCACTGGCATTTTCATGCTGCTACTCTTGCATAGATACAGGACTGCTGAAAGGATTTCTGTATTGAAAAGATAAAATATCTCTCGCTCAATCAGAGTTCACCTCAGGAGCAGGTTTTAATAAGAAATTGCCTATGTAGTAGAATAAAGTCAGATTAGGAACACAGGGGATGCTATTGAGGGGTAGTTTGCCACATGTTGCTCGTGGTGAGGCGCAATGTTATAGAAGGATAAAATTGCGGAAAATAGAGAAATTTAAATATTTTCCAGGAGTTGTACTTAATTCATAGTGATTTGTGGGGTTTTTGACTTCTCAGCAGCATTTTTGAAAATGATCTCTCAGTTATATGAAGATTCAGTTATATCAAGAGCCTGGGTTTGAGCAGTACTTTTGGCATTTATTTCTGCATTTACATCTGTGTGTGTGTGTTCCATCAGTGGGAAGTACAGACAGCCTCACACGAGGAATCCTACAGAGAAGATGATGTTTAAATGTTTAAATTAACAAGCCAAGGCCTCAGTTATGCAGAAAGAACCAAGACAGCTCCTTGGCAGAGTCAGAGCTTCTCTGAAAATTGAGGATAAGAGGGAGTTTGGATCAACTGCAGGGATAGAGGCAAAGGAGGCAGTTTAACAAGGTGGGATTTCAGAAATGTAGGTATTTCAGAGCCTCTGTTTTTTAAAGAAATTCCTGCTTCCAGAGTCAGAGCTTCTTCATCTCACAGACTCACTTCCTACAGCATCCTCATGACCACACAAAACGGAAGATTTGAAATGTTTTGAGACAGTGGAGTAGGAAGCTGACTTGCTTTGCAACAGCAATTATTGCTCAATCCAAATTTAACTTAAAAAACAAAATAAGGCAGAGAAGCCAGAGAGCAGCAATGTCCACAATGAGTTAGGAACCGTGCCTGTGGCTGCAGCTCTGACGTGCAAGGCACCAATGAGGCCATTTTGGTTTTTGCCTTTTTTTCCTTATATTTTCTCTATATTCTCTACGCAGATATTTGGAGCTCTGCAGCTCATTATTGCATCAGGGGCTGGTTTTCCCTGGTGTTTTCCAGGCCCTTTCCCTGGGCAGGGAGACAAAACAAATTCCAGGGCCCCTTTGCTATCCTGGTTCTCCCTGGCTGCCAAAGACAGATTTTCATAACCAAAGCCCAGCCAGCACCAAGGGGGCTCCAGAGAAGGGGCTGGGCCTGGGGGGGACTTGCATCACCCCTTGTGCTCCTAATTGGTGCTTTTTTGTCAATTCTGCTGATTTACCAAACTGATAAAATTGTGTGTGCCCCTGTCGGGGGGGCTTTTGTGGCCACTCTTCCATAACTGCCCCTGGAGGCCTCCAAATAAATCCACTTTGATATCCCCTCCTGTGCTGAAACCATCTCGAGTTTCATTGCCAGGTTGGGAAAAAGGCAACACCAGTGCAGGGCTGAGCTCTCAGGGCTGGAGGGGACACAGGGACAGCCAAGGGTGCCCTCAGAGGGCACAGCAGCACGGCTGGACAGACAGAAAGGTGTTTGCAGGAGGAGTCAGCAGCTTCACAGGAGCTGGTTTTGCACTCCTGGGTGCTGGGGTAGGTTAATTTATTTCTGTCTAGTCAGGGCAATGATAGACACAAATCTCGCTCCTGACTGAAACCAAATAAAATCATTACTCCCCTGCAGCAGCCGGGGTGCTGACAGCACTTTTAAGAAGCAAATCCATCACAAGTGGAGCTCTGAATCCAGCTGAGGGTGAGGTCCTGATCAGAATGGTGCTGGGCTTCCAAACCAAATACAAATACTTTGCTTCTGATTGAAATAATTGTGAAATAAGTGGGGGGATTCTTTAGGTACCCAGTTTCTCCTGGCTTTGAGAGCAGAGGGTTTATTTCCTTTCTCCTTTGCTTTGCAGGTGTAAAATTGCACTTTGATGTATCATATCTGTGTTTTTGAAGCGTGTGCTCTTATTGTATCATCTTTTATGGGCATAAATAACATTTGATGCTTCAGGTGCTGCACATAACCTTAATGTTTGATATAATGCATTTTTAAGCTACAAGCTTGCTTTTCATTTTGATTAAATTGCTGATAAACTTGCTGGTGAATAGTGATTAGGCTTTATTTTTAGTAGTGAGTTCCAGAGCTTGTTTGAGGTGTGATTAATAACACATCTTCCACACTAGACTGCCCTACTGCTCATAATGGGGCTTATTTTGATTAAATGCAGAGTCAAGGTTTCTCCTGAAGCCAAGTTCTGTCTTTGTGAATGACACCCTGTGTCACCTGTCTGTCGGGAGCTCAGGTGTGCCCTGGTAGACACTGAGGGTATTATCTGTGATCAGACACCTCTGTCCCATCTCTGTCCCTTCTCCCGGCTCCATCCCTTACAGAAAGCTCCAGTGCTTTCATTAACCCTTTTGGGGAAGGTGTGGTAGTTAAGTAGCTCCAAATAATGACTTTTGGAAGCTTTCATGAACATAAGACCACAGAGGAAATCGTGCACTTGCGCTTGCGAGTTATCTTGAGAAATTAAGGCTGGATGGGGCTTGGAGCACCCTGGGACAGGGGAAGGTGTCCCTGCCCATGGCAGGGGGTGTGAGATTGATGCCTTAGGATTCAGCTTTTATATTTTCCAGCTCCTGCCCTGCTTTAGTGTGGAACTCTCACACTCCCCACGCGCTGGGAGCTCCTGTTCTCCCATCCTGCTCAGACACAACAAATCCTCTCCAGGCTGCACTCAAGGACACCTCGTTGGCCCAGGCCCCCAAAGATGGAAACGGAGCCTCTAAAAGGGGGGACAGACTTGGGCTCAATTCCATCATCCCCTGCAATTGTCACTGGAGAATGAACCCTGATCTGGGAATGGATCCAAACTGATCCAAGTGGAGCAAACTGGTGCCCCGGGGTCCATCTTGGGTGTGGCCTCTCCCGGAGAGGCTCTGAGTGCCCGAGGTGTCCCTATTGAAGGCCCTGCAATAAATCCCCATTTTATTCTCTTCATCCTGTCTGGCCTCTGTTCTGGGGAGCCTCTCCAAGGCATCAGGGTGAGATGAGCTTTAAGGTTCCTTCCTGCCCAGACCATTCCAGGATTCTGTGGCTCTCCAGGCTCTTGGGAAGCAGACTCTCCTTTTCCTCTCAGCATGGCCCACGGTGGGAGGTGGTGTTTTGGTGGGAAACCCCTGAGCAGCTCTTCCCAGGGTGGTGGGAAGGTCTGTCTGAGCCTGGCCATGGTGAAGTGCCTCTTCTCCTGCTGAACTCACACAAACCTGAGGAGGATCTGGCTGTTCCTTTTCAGAGTGTGCTGCTCAGCATTTTCACACCTTGCAAAAGGACAACTCTGACACAGCCTCACCTTCTTGAATGCAGTGGGTGAGACTGAGGCTGTGAATCTCCTGGATGACAAAACATAAAACCTGCATGGAACATCTGATCCCTCCTGTTCTGACTGATAGAAAAGAGGGGTCGCTGGTGGGGAGTAAATGAGGGTGCAGCACAAAAGTTGTACCTGGAGGTGCTATATCATTTAACTGTCTTGAGCTCGTAGGGCTGTCTTTGTTAATAACCGCGAAGAGGATGATCTGCACTGGGATGGGGAAGGACTCAGGGGAAGATCAGCACCTGCTGAGCCTTTCCTAAATAAATAATGGCCTCTGCAGATCCTTGTGGATTACTTTTGTCTTTTTTGTGATCACAGAGTTTTTCATCAGGATATTGGCAAAGAGCTGGGCAGCATTGTGAATGCCTCAAGTGCTGGTAAAAATAAGAGGCAGACACAGCAGTATAGGGGAAAAAAGGGTATTACCTTGGTTTTAATGGGATCTTAGGTGTACAGGCTGAACCCTCTCCTCCTCCGTGTACAAAAACCTCCGTGTGTGTGTGTGTAACTCGTATACAATTTTCTGGACTTTACAAATTAGCATATTTACTTAAAATCTTCCAATGAGTAACTTAGCAATTGAGGTAACTATCTCCTTATCCCCCCTCTAAAAGAAATTATAGCTTAGCTCAAAAACATGTTCTAGAATTTAGACTTTTCAAGGTTGGAGCTTGTAGTTTTGAGATTGTAGGGATGTTTTGTCTTCTCACCTCACAGAACCCCCTAAATTAAGCTAAATATTAAACTACAAAATTATAAACATGCAGTACTAAAGGTACAGGGAATTAGGTAAGGAGTACAAGAAAAGAGAAAGGATATAAGGAAAGGGAAAAGGTATAAAAATGTATAAAAAAGGTATAAAAAGAAAAGACAAAAAACCATCAGGCATCAGTTCCACACTTTGAACAGCAAGGCAGTGCATGTGAGGGGGCAAAGCAGGGCTGGCTTCACTGGCTGGGGTGGGGAAGCAGGGTGGTTTTGTTGAAATTTCCTAAATAGACAACTAAAATCCCTGAGCTGTTTAAATGGATGCTTTCTGAGCCTTTGTGATGAAGGCTATTCTGAATATTCTGCTGAATGTCTTCTGATTTTTATATATATATAAAAATAAATTCAATCTTCTTTCACTTTGGTTGCAGAAATCTGTTGGTGTCTGTTCGAAGCATTGTCACAAGGCAGGTGCCTGAGCTCCTGCTGTGTCTGCAAATGCACCGGTGCCCGTCCATGCCACGCACTGTTAAAGGTGGCAGGCCTGACTCGCAGTAGATTTTGTTTATAATTTGCCCTCTTCACTTTAAAATTGAGTTGTAGGAGTTGTCCTTGCAATTGTATGGAAATCCTCGCTGCAACAGACTGTTCCCTGCTGAGCCCAGGCTGCAGGAGTGAAAGCAAAGCAGGTGGTGAGCGTGCTGTGACTTGGAGGATTTAGGCAAAAGATGGATTATGTATTTCATTGAAATTTTAAGCTCTTCCTCCCTTCTCTTCTTTCAGAAAGATCAGATGGATCCTAAAACCAAAATCTTGAAGTGTACAGCTGAAAATCTCTGCTTCAGATCACCAGTGTGCTTTTTTGTGTGTGTGTGTGTTTTACAAAGGACTTTGTTAAAACCAGAAATTCAGCTTTAGGAACTGCTGAGGAGGAAATGCGTCCTTTGTAAAACAAATAAGTGTGTACAGAGGTTTGTTTGTCAAAGACCCAGTGTTTTGGGATGCAATTAGACCACAGCAACTGAGGAAGAGTAACCCAAGCGTTTTCCAAAATCTGATAGAGGTTGGCCTGTGTGGAGTGAAAGAGCTCTTCCGCACGCTGGCACTTTGTGGCTGGGAGAAGCTGCCCAGGTTAATGGGATTCCAGACCCTGCCGAGTTTGCCATTACTGGCTGAGTTAATTAGGCCTTGATTATTCAAGCAGCTCAGAATGCTGACCTAACTCTGCTCCTGCTGAAATCGGAAGTGGTTGGGGTGAGGCCAAAGCCAGGTGGTTTTTGGAAACGCTGCCGGACTCTGGGTGCCTCTGTCCAGCCTGTGAAAGGGAAACTGCTCTGTGAGAGACAGAAAACTTGGAATTGTTTGGATAAAGTGTTAGAGAACAGCATTGCTGAGAAGAGATATTGGGCTCTCTTCAGCCATCACAGCAGAGAAAATATTCCTGTTTATTCCAGCACTGGAGTTCCCAAGATGATTTTTGTGAGTTATTTTAATTGACTCTGGGAACAGGGGAGTAAATATTATCAGGATTCTTGATTTGTTTACTTGCTGAAAGAAAGGCAGACAGGAATCGTGGCAAAGCTGGGCTTCATCCCAGGTGTGGCCTCTTCCGAGCCCCCAAAGATGTAAATAACCAGCCTGGGAGCAGAGAATGGAACTCTGGGCAGCAATATCGCAACATATCCTGGAGTCACAGCTCTGGGGGGCTGGAGAGCTGTTGTTTGTGGTGAGGAATCAGCAGCCAAGGCCTTATGAGATTTCTTTGTTGCTGCAAATGCAGAGAAAAAGAGAATTGCTTCCCCTGCTGACCAGAGAGGGTGAGAGACGCTGGAACTGTGCCTGGGAGGTGTCAGGGATGGAGCAGAAGGGGCATCCCAGGGGAGCTGGGGCTTGGGCCACGTCCAGGCAGGCTCAGGGAGACATAAACAGAGTTTGTCAAAAGCGTGGCCGGGTCCTTGTGGACAAATCTTAACTTGATTTGGGTTTGGCAGAGTGTCCCAGCAGGAGGGCTTCGCTGGGGATCAATATGAGAGGATCATTGCTTGGGGGGCATCTTCCTGCAGAGCAAGTAAGAGCTGTGTCTGTCAACAAAGCTGCTTGAGAGAATCACAGAAAGTGGAATTTTACATATTCAAAGCAGTGTGTTTTAAATTTCAATTATTCCACGTGTTTCTGCTACCCATTTTTTAAAAAAGAAATTAATAAAATTTCAAAATTAGAAATAATCAATATTTCCTTGCAAGTGTACTTGTGTAGAAAGGGAATATGAGAGCGACAAGGAAAACAAAATTACTAAAATTACTTCAGGATCCCATATCACGTCTTCCCCTTCTTAGCCCCCTTTGTCTTTCCATTTGTTCTGGGATGGGAGATGCCTCATCTCATTTTTTGTAGAATGAGGGGAAAGAAATCATCACCTACACACCAGCCAGTCAGTGCCAGCTCGGGATGCTCCTGTCACTTCGCGTCGGTGTCACTGCTGACAAACAAAGGCAGTGGGAGCAGGGCTGTCCCTGGCAGGGGGATCTGTCTGTGGCCCCCAGCTGAATCCTCCCTTTCCTGACCCCCCTTGCCCGGCAGCAGCGCTGGTGTCCCCAGCGGGCACCGGAGCCACTGCCAAGCCAGGGCAGGGATTTTCTAGCTCTGGCAGCTGGAGGGTTCTTGGCTCTTCTCTGGTAGCTGACCTGACGCCCCAGGGAAGTTTTGGGGCTGGAAAGGCTGCTCCAGGGTGGGGTTGGCCCCCAGGGTTCTGCTTTGCTTTATTTTCTGGTTTAAATAAACTGCCTTTGGTGCTGTGGCTGCGTTCTGTGCCCGGTGGCACCATGACAATGAGAGATCTGTCAGCATTTTCAGGAAAAGGTGTTGATTTCAGGCACTTATAACTCAGCAATTAAAGTTGCTTCAAGCAGGAATACGGAATACAAGTGTTTAGTGGTGGTGTTAATATTTACGCCTGATTTTTCAGAAGAGCAGTTTAACAATTTTAGAGATGTTTCAGCTGAACTCTCCTCTCTGCCTGCTCTCCAGAAGGTGGAATTCCTTCTGGCCATATGGGTACCAGGAATGTTTTACACCGAGGGTGACAATTTGCCTGCAGGGGACAGTGATTTCTGAGAATCCAAAATTGTGGGTGCCAGCAGCAGTAACCAACAATTTGGTGTTAAAACTCCTCACAGCTTCCAGCACCACGGGATCTCCCCTTGTGGCGGAGTGAGGATCCTTGGGGAAAAAAAAACCCAAACCACCACCACATGCTGCATGGAATAAACCCCTTGCCATTCCTTTTTTTAACTCCAGTGAGAGTTTGGCTGAGGCTTCCAACACATTTGCTTTCTTTGGGAGTTTGCCAAAGGTTTCTGTACTTATTCTTTAGTTTGCATCACATCCTCCAAGTTGTAATGCCGATTGGGGTGTCTTTTCATGTCAAAACTGTAGTAGTTTATGCTTTAAAAAAAGAAAATCTATTTTTTTTTTAAATCTCTTGCCATTTGGAAGCGAATGGCAGCAGTCAGTCTTTGAGAGTGATTTTGCTGGGCAGAAACTCAGCTGTTCTCCTGTGCAGCCATCGAGGTTTCACCCAGCAAAGGAGCTCTGGGGAAGATTCCTTCTCCATCTGAGAGCCTTGCAAGCCTAAGGGATCTTTCCAACTTGACCATTATTTCAAATTAACAGCAGCAGCTCCTGGATTTCAAACACAGCAGGATCTGGGAGAGGTGATGTTCAGGTATTTCTCACAGTAGCACTGTGGTAAAAGCTGAGACTGTGACACAGAGGAGAGCTCAGCTCATGGATGGCGTTACTGACCTGTTCCCAGCCAGAATTCCAGAACCAAGGATGCTCTGGAAGGTTTTCCTGGCAGCTGCCTGAGCACTAACACTGAGTAAGAGCCCCCTGCTCATGACCTGCTTCGCCTGGACCGCCTGGGTGTGGCTCGGCTCTGATTTTCCATCACAGCCTCCAGTTTTGCAGGTGGATATTTGGGATAACCTCAGGACCATGGAGGAGTGTGAATTTGTAGTCCCATGTCCTGTGTCAGAGAAGCCCCCTGGGTGTGTTCTGGCTCTGGTGGGATCACCTGTGCAGACAGAGACCTGTGGGGTGTTTGGGGATTTGGAGCTTGCCCTCACAGCTCCATGGCCTCCAGAACTGGGGCAGGAAAATATCCTGCTACCCTGTCTCTTTCAATATTTCCCTGAGCAGCTTGGCACACTCCTTTCCCTTTACCCTTTCCGTGCAGTAAATCTCGCTCTTGCTGACAGGCCTGGTAATTGCCTTATGTAGAATGAAAGTCTTCCATTCTCTTTGTTTTTATAGTAGGCAGCCTTCCCCAGCAAAGTTTAAAAGGACAGAAAAATTCATGGTGTTTGCAGTAAGAGCGTGTTTTATGCTTCCCTGCTGCTGCTGCAGAGACAACACTGCCCTGATATGGAGATGTCAGGGGCACGGGCCCAGATCTAAGGCAGTAAATGTTTCTTTTATTTCTCATTCCACTTTATTCTGGCTGCTATTAATTTGAAACTTTTCTTGGCATTTGCAGCAATGAAAAGGATAAAATCTCGAGGCTTTGTTCTTCTGCTCCGGAACCAAGCCTTCAAAAGAGGCTCAAATGGGGCATGGGTTTATTCTGGTTTCGGGGACAGCTGGGAACTCTTAGAAATACACGTAAGCACAGGAACACCGCTGCCTTGGGGCGGCAGGCGTTATCTGCTCCTGAGGAACTCCACACAGAACATGTGCAGTGGGGATGAACAGCGACAAATGTCTACAATCATCATATGAAAAAATAAAATCTGGGTTCCAGACCCTTGTGACTGTGGCCAGCTGTGGTCCTGAGGCTGCTGTGTGGGTTTGAGCTGCAGCCTCTGATGTGCAGCAGCTGGAGGATGAGCCCTGGCTCAGCTCTCAGGGCACAGGATGTGCCCCCAGGGTGGGACCTGAACGTGGAGAGGGCTCTGCTGTGCCTTGTGCTGTCCAGCACCCCAATTCCCCCTCTCACTCCGGGGTCCAGGTTCAGCTCCTTCTGTTCTGCGATGATTCATTTAAATCTTGTCCTGGCGTTGGCAGAGCAGCCTCAGAGCACCCAGGGGAAACAATGACACGTTCGCTGCTCTCGATCCTGTGTGTGTCAGGATTCCAAGGACAGGCTGAGCTCAGATTAAGGAATATGTGGTGCTTGGCAGGGTGTGCAGGGCTGGAAGATAAACTCAGCTGTGTGTAAGTGCCAGACGAATTTCCACAGCCCTCGATTTCATCAGGGGAGCACTGACAGGAGGGTTTGGCTGTGTTATTTGGGGACGGGACAGGAACAGGCATTGTCATGTTCATGGAAGGCTCCCACAGCAAGTTCTGCCCTGGCTCACGGTCTGAGAAGCCAAGAAATAACAGTTCCTTGCTTGACCCAGACTGTTCATGAAACTGGGCTTGCTGGGACAGGAAAGGCTCTGTGTTCGTCTCTCGTGGGGATGAGAGGCTGTGAGAGCCCTGCAGTGCTCAGGGCTTGCACAGGAGCCCACGCTGACCTGCAGTGCAGGCACGGTGATAAATGCTGACACTGCCCTCTAAAGACACAGTGAGACCGCGTTTGTGCTGTTAATCCCAGACCATTGCATTAAGTCCAGCACTGTAAATAAATATTTGTTATTTAATTATGTAGTGTTGATGAATGTGACCAAGCTGGGCTAGTGAAGGTTCCCTGCCCACGATGAGATGATCCTTGAGGTCCCTTCCAGCCCAAACCATTCCATGATTCTGTGATTTTACTGTCAAAGTTTTCAAGAGAGCTCGAGCCAAGCTGCTGCTCCCTCATGTCTTGGGAAGGAAGATTCCTTCCGAGCATTCCTCTTTCTGAAGTGAGATTTCCATTCTGTTCTGTATAAATAAGCATGGACGTGCTCATCCTTTTTTTCTGATATTACAACAAAGAGGATTTATACGTGAAATAAATCTTTGTAAATCTTTGCGAGGGTGCCTAAATTATTTATGGGGGTTTTAGTTTGGTCTGCATGCCATATTGCTCTCTTGTGTTAAACACTTTATTCACCACCCGGCTTTTCACATTAATCACTGCAGGATGTGCTCAGTTATCCCTGCTCAAGAGCCATCTATTACATTCCAGTGGCCACAGCCAAATGGACTAATTTTTCTGTTGGTTGTTCTATCCAATGGTTCATAAACTCATGGTTGTTATTACAGCAGCAGAGATGTTTTGTTATATCCCAATGATGCATTTGTTATTTTCATGATTTTGT
This sequence comes from Pomatostomus ruficeps, assembly GCA_013400735.1. NCBI lineage: Eukaryota > Metazoa > Chordata > Aves > Passeriformes > Timaliidae > Pomatostomus > Pomatostomus ruficeps. The sequence goes on along the minus strand of VYZT01024177.1, from coordinate 98,262 downwards.
CATTTTCTCCTCTCCTTTTATAGAAAATTCATGATTGAAATGGGGGGTTTGTTCACTGAGCTTTGCTCAGAGGGTGTGGGCCCTGTCCTGAATTTCTTTGTCTCTTTATGTGTAAATAGGCCCCCAGTTCTTCAGCCTGGGCTGTTTTCCAAACCAGGTGATGACTCCTTTTCTGGGAGCGTGTCCAAAACCTTACAGACATTGCAGCCTTTTCTCATGCTGATTGGGAAAAAAAAAATAACCTTGTCAGACTCACGGCTTTTATGGTGTTATTGGCACGGAAGTGGGAGAGTGATGCAGGTGACCTCAGCTGGCTGGGATGAGCTGCATTAGAATCGGCCCCTCGTCCCTACATGTGACCTGTCTGTGTCATTGAGATGTTCAGTGTCTGCAGCTCTGTCTGAGTCTGCTTTAGTGTCTGTAAATGCCTTGTCTGACATTTAGGTAAGTTCTCCTATGGACATCTCCCCTTGCTTTATTGCAAACCATCAATGGTGCATTAATTTGTGTGCACACACAACGGGACCTTGTTGCGCTTGAATGGCAACTTCTAGAGATGATTAACAGGTGAAGATGTGCAAATGATGAAGTTTTGGAGCTGTGCTTCCCTCAGGTACAGCTGACAACGTCTTTGAGGCTATTTTGATAATTCCTTGGGAGATTGAATTCCTTATCTTTGTGACTCTAAGCTATGGGACCTCAAGGATGGTGCAGGCTCATCCCTGTTCCCACAGAAGACAATCCTGGTGCTTCTCCTCACCTGCCACAGGCAGCTCAGCCCTGCTGTGGCACAGCTCCCATGCTGTCAGGTCCCCTCTCAGCAGCGCAGGGCCTGTCTGACACCCACAGACACAAATCAAACACAACTTTTGCGGGAACAGCCAAAATGCTGCATTAAAAATACATGAGCACAGATGGGTGAAGAGCAAGAAAGTCACAGCTGTTTGCTCTCTTGTGATTCTTAGGAACACACTTTTAGCTAAGGTGCCTGGACCACCTAAAAACAAGGGAGGGGAGGCCAGGGAACCTCCTGCTTTTAAGAGAAAAGCACAACAGGAGACTTGTTCTGCTGTAATTCATGGGGGGGTTGTCGAATCCGTAAAGCACGGCCATGTGTTCGGATCCCAAAGGGGCATAATTATTTCATGATAACAGCTCTCCCCAGAGTGGCCTTCCTGGTATTTTAAAAAGCAATTATTGCGGAGAAAACCTATATTTTTGGTGCTGACAGTTTTAAGAATATGGAACAGCAGTTGCAGCTGAGATAGTGATTCACAAAGATTAATGCAGCTCTTCAGACTTCCCTCTTCCCGAGCCAGGAGGAAAGAAGAAATTCTTTGCATAAACAGCTGTAAAATATAGAACTTTTAGCACCTTCATGCAAACTCCAGCCTTTGTCAGGTCCAGAGAGAAATTATTCATGTTTTTCTTTTAAGAGGCCAAACTGTGGAGTTCTTTGATCCAGATCTCAGCGCTGAAGCTCGCTCAGGTTTCCCCAGGTGCTCTGGGAGGGCTGGCAGGGCAGGCAGCAGAGTGGGAGTGACGTTTACTTGGTGAGGGAGGCGCGGTGCTGGAAGCCTGCGTGCTGTGGGAGGTGAGCTTGCCACTTTCTGAACAGCCCACAAACAACTGCAGCACTGGAGCTGGGCTTTGTTCATCCCCTCCTGCCAAAACCCATCCCCAGGGGATCACAATCCTCACACAGAACTGGTTCAGCTCTTGTTGGGATGTACAGGAGAGTTCTCCTTTGACAGGCTTTTGAAAGCACATTTCAGAGCTCAGAATTCATTATTTCATAAAGGTTCCAGTGAAAGAATGGATTTGCATCTTTCCTGAGGTTGTTCTGTGTTAATTCTTCAGTGTCAACAGTGCAGAACTGTGGGAATGAGACTCTCTTTGGCTGGGCACTCTCCACATTTCCTCTCTCCCAGGAAGCTGGGATATAAAAGCCCATGGTGAGTTTAGCTGGCTGGAATCTCTCTAAAGGAAGCCTGGGTCTGTTCCCCCACTACACTGAATTTCCCTTCTGTTCTGGGGGAGGTGGAATCTGGCGTGGTGCAGCAATTGTTTGTGTTTGTTTTTAATAACAAGCTTAAAGGCAATAACAGGCAGGCAGTGTCAGCCTGATGTATTCGGCTTTGATTTCAGGCATTACACAGGGGAACAGGCTATTTTCACATCTCCCCCTAGAGCTCTTTAGCAACAACAGCAGCAATAATAACATCCAGGTTATTAAAAAAGGGAAGGAAAGGAGAAAGCATCGTGCCAGTTCCCTTAAGGAGCAGCACAAAGCCATGGTGAAGGTGCACAGGACTGGGCATCTTTGCTCCCAGGGTAAGAATCGTGCACATAAATAACAATTTCCAGCAGAGTTGCACGACGAGCGTTTCTGATGTTCAGAAAAAACCCGTTCTTTTAGTTAGGGAAAAATATGAGCTTTTTCACAAAAATTGCTGCCCTTTCAACCCTTGCCTGTGTAGGAAAATGAAATAATTTTTTTTAATCTCTTTAGAACAAGCATTGAGAGAAGTTATGGGATTGCAGTGAGCCAGGCTAATGCCCAGGTGCTGCCTGGGAACGAGCAATGAGTTATGGTGAGGGGGCTTTGCCTCACCTGAAACGAAGGCCTGGGGGCTGGAGAAAGGGGAATGGCAATACAGGGAAGAGCTTTTAATGCCTTTTTAATGGGAGAGGGGTCAGGAGGGCTGCTGAGCTGCCCTGTGACGTGCTGTGTGTGACACTGAGGCGGTGCCAGGTCTATGTTTTAGGAGCACAGTGTCTGTCCCAGGAAATGGCACAGACTCACCTTTGTGCTGTCTGAGCCTCACACTGGCCATCTCATATAACTTCAGCGAGGTCCTTCCTTTCTGTGCTTCCTTTTTTAATCTAAAATGATTAAAAAGAGAACCTCTAGGCTCTGTTGTGCTGGAACTCTCCGGAGGACACAGTTCTGGATTTCCTGTGTGGTTGTCAGGTGTGTTTGATGCCAAGGAGAGGAGGTTATGAGCGGGGTTGAGGAGAGGGGGAGCAGTGCTGGAGGGAGAATTGTGCAAGTGGTTGGTGTGAACGTTTCATCAGAGCAGGAACAGCAGAAATGAAGCTCCTTTGTTGGATTGGAGGAGCTTGGTAGCATTGCAGAAATGTTCAGAGCCCGTGACCTTATTTTTTCCATTTAGAACCATCTGTGAGGACAAACACAATCCCAGAGCCAGGTGGGAGAACAATACCCTGGCTGGAGCCAGGTGCAGAGCCATTGTCTTCTAGGCTGGGGCAGACATAGAAGATTCTTCTAAGTTTTGAGCCATCATCTGTGTCCCTGGTGCCATTATGGGCAGAAGATTTTTTTTAATCAGTAATTATCAGGATTAATTACATTTATTACAAAGTTTTTGCATTGATTTGGCTGGGCTGACTCTCCTCAAAATCTTTGAGGCAATAGCTGTTTAAGAGTTAAAAGAAACCCAGTTTTGCAGTGAAGGGTGGTTATGGCTGCCCTGTCAGCTGAGAGTTATGCTAATGGAGAGGACCAGGAAACAAATGTGAAATGTGCACGTTAGTGAGCACACTCCTTGTTAATTAGGGCTTTAACACGTGCAGCGTGCTGTGATTCAAAGGCCCTGAAAGATGTCTCTGACTGCACTTCCACTGCGAGGCGTTTTGCCTTCCATGACAATGTTTCAGCAATGCAGGTTCACCTAAAACGGCCAATTTTTCAGACGGAGAGAAGGAAAAAGAGAATTCTCTTTGTTTCTTTCTTGGTTTAACCTTCTCCTTGTTCTTCAAAACAAGGCATTAATCAATGACAATAGAAACTGCTACTCTTAGGACTGTCAATGTTTACGGCTTTGGGTTTAATGGCAAGGACATAAATATATACTTTCCATTACATCTTTGCTGTTATTTGCTCATCATCCACAGTGTCTGATATTATCATAACTCTTTGGTTGAAGCTATTAAAGTTATGGTTTGTAGCTCACACTGGCACGAAGCAGACAGAGAGCCATAAAAGCAAAAAAATCCCTCATGGACTGAGATCTGCCATTAGGAGGAACTGGTCATTTTCTGGTCACATAACAGCAGCTCCAGTCGTGGCAGATAATTCCTTTCCTTCCTTTCCTTCCTTTCCTTCCTTTCCTTCCTTTCCTTCCTTTCCTTCCTTTCCTTCCTTTCCTTCCCCTCCAGCCATTTTTCCCCACTGCTGGTGCAGGTTTGGTTTGGGATGGCCCAACGCTGCTGAGCACAGGAAATCTGTTCAAGAGCTGAGCAAAAGCAGCACCTTGATCAGGAATGAGAGCAGAGGTGACTCCAGGCTGTGCTTGCAGCTGGCCAGGGTGGTGCCCACCCCAGTTCTGACAGTAAAGGTCCCCTGGGTCACACATTTAGGAGGACAATGGAATTTTTCTCCAATGGAAAATCTTTACAGAGAAGTTTTTTCCTTTTCTCAAGCCAGCTTGGCCTGGAATATTCCCCCAGCGGGGCCCTGCCCACGAGCGGCTCCTCTTCTCTGGGAGGCCTCGTTCCTGTCGATACTTTGGCCTCTTTCCCAGGGAGTGGGCAGGAAGACAATGAGCTGATGGAACCAACTCATCAATTAAAGATGGGCAATAAGCAAATAAAGCTTTGGTTGGGACTTGTCAGGGTAGGAATGACTGAGATGGTGACTTCATGGGTATAAATCATTCATCTCTGGTAGAGGATGTCTGGCTTCCCTCAGCTCCGGACTGAAATAACCAGGAAAACATTCCAGATCAAACTCTGCTCTGGTTTGGGCTGTGCTGATTCTGGTGGTGTTGCCAGGGTCTGATAGGCCTGGTGGGAAGGATCCTCATTCACAGAGGCCTCATCAAAACCCCACAGCCTCTGGTGAGTTTTGAATGAACTTCTAAGGACTCCTGAGCATTCCATACTCTGTATTAGTCTAAATTTCTGTTTACACACTGTATTTCAGAATATAAACTTACAAAGGTACCAATGCTCTTTCATACCTCCCCCTTCAGAACCAGTCAGCTGTTGGCAGAGAGTTACTTTTGCTGGGTTTTCCCAGCTTTCTGCAAATAATCCAGGTTAATCCTTAAATAGCCTAATTCTCTGTCAGAGAAATTTAGGATTTATTTCAGCCTCCAATATTTTGTGTGACTATCAAACAAAATAAAACATCCTTAAAAAAGAGTCTTTATACCAATCTAATTGTGTTTCTCTCCAAAGCAGCAGCAGCACATATAGCAGCCTCAGAATAAGTTTGATTTCTATTTCCAGGAAGGTTTTATTCTTTGTAAGCTGCTAAATGCTCATAGTAACACTCAGAAAGGAGCCAGGAGTGATTTCCCATCTCCCTTTCTGGGTGCATTTGCTGCTTCCTCACCTGCACCAGCACCTGAAGACTCTCTCTGACCGTGGGGTCCTTTCGTGTTTGTCCCATGTGCAAATGTCACCCTGCTGGGATGGCTCAGTCCTGGGACAAACCCTAAATCCACGTAACCCAGGGATTTCTCTCCAACCATGCTGGTTAGGAGATGCCCCTGGAACAGTCTACAGAACAGAGCTGTAGCCTGGGTTAGCCCCCAGGAGCTCTGGCAAAGAATGGTTTGCTGGAGGTCTCTGTGAGCGAGGGCTTTGTGGCACTGTCTGAACAAGCATTTTATTTTTTTTGGCCCTGTGTGCACAGGGAGGAGCAAACAGAGAGCGCTGCCATGGCTGGCTGCTGACACAGCTACAGATGCTGCATTCAGTGCTGCTGTTTTCTCAGCTGGTCACCTCCTGTCCCGCCTGAATTCCTCCCCACAGCTCAGCACGAGCTGCCAGGCCTGAGGATTTCCCTCCTGGGTGAGACCTCCCACAGGACAAACTCCAGGCTGGCCCAAGGCAGGGAAGGGTCACAAACCAAGCCACAGGGGCTGTGCAAGCCCTGCAGTTCCTGCTCCTGGCCACGTTCCCTTCTCACTGTGGGTGCTCATCCCTAATCCCCTTTAGTGCCACGGTGTGGGGTAGGATTGATGCCTTAAGATTTCGCTTTTATATTTTTCAGCCCCTGCACTGCTTTGGTGGAACTCTCAAACTTCCCACGGGCTGGGAGCTCCTGTTCTCCCATCCTGCTCAGACACAACAAATCCTCTCCAGGCTGCACTCAAGGACACCTTGTTGTCCCAGGCCCTGAAGTCTGTAAATTAAACCTCTAAAAGGGGGACAGACTTGGGGTAAATTACATCATTACCTGAAATTGTAATTAGATAATTAACCCTGATATGTAAATTGATCAAAACTTATAAAAGTATAAAAAACTGGTGACCTGTCATCCATCTTAAGTGTAGCCTCTCCCAGAGAAGGCTTTTCACTGCCCGAGGTGTCCCTATTGAAGGCCCTGCAATAAATCCCCATTTTATTCTCTTCATCTTGTCTGGCCTCCGCTCTAGGGAGCCTCTGCTCAGGCATCAGCTTCATTGAGCAGAAACTGTTTTGGAGCAGTCCTTGCACCTCTGCAGACAAGGCCAGGGTCCTCTGCCTGGGAACAGAGCTCTCCCTTTGCTCTCCTCAACATTTTGTGTCTCTGAAGACCTCAGGAGCGTGAGCTCTACCTGATGTCTCCCTCCAAAGAGAATGGATTTAGCTTATATAGAAAAGAGCTGCCTGTGTTTGTGAGTGCTGTTAGAGTGAAAATTTATAATTTGATCCAAATGGAGTTAAAAAAAATATTTTAGTACTCTTTCAGATGGGTGATGTGCCTGGCCTCTGAGCTTGTAACTGTGTTCCTGGTTTTTAAACAAATATTTGTTGTTACCTGAACTGATCAGCCAGGAGAGTGAGAGGGGGGAGATGTTTCAGGGGTTGCTGGCAGAGTTGCAGGGGAATATTCTGAGTTCTTTATTGGGGTCTATTGCTGCTGTTTGTGGGTTGGCACAGGGTAGCCTGAGTGAGAAGGAGGTCCCCTCCTCCGCCCTGGAGAAGATGAAAACCTGCACTGCATTGTTAAGGCACCCTTGCTGCCTCAGATGCTGGTGATGACTGGAGGTTTAGGGCTGTGCTGGGAGTTCACGATCCCTTTGGCAGGCACTTGTTATTTAGCAGAATTACTGCATTTTGGGCTCGTGTGCCCCTGCTGATGGCACTAATCTCCATGTTAGGAGACAAAGTACCAGCTGTGCCTGGCCCTATTTGTACTGCTTTAGCCACATGGATGTTCACCCATTTAATCTGGAAATATTTCTCCACGCTCATCAGCAGCCACATGCAGGCAACCGAAATTGCCACATTTATTCTGACTTAGTTTTGCAAACGACAGATGCTGCATTACTGTAAAACATGGTGAGAGGGTTTGCTAGCTTTGGTTTTGCTCCTTATTTGTGTGTGTTTGATGTGTGAGCCATTAGTGCTGATGAGTTGAAGCCACTTTTCTTCAAGGTTGGCTCCTTCTCCCAGGGCATCAGGCAAAGCTTCCACTGCAGGACTGGTGTGGTTTATGCTCAGACAAAGGACTCAGAAACTGCTGTGGGACTCAGGAAGGAGAAGAGCTGGCACATGCGTGCCCTGAAAATCCAGGCAGATGTGTTATCTGGTAGTTACTGCTTTTGCTTAATAATGTGACTTTTTCCCCAGCCTGAATAATTCCAAGGACGCTTTTGTGCACGCTCCCGAAGGAGCACAACCTTCTGCATCCTCTGGGTGTGTGGGGTGTGTGCTGCTCCCAGGGCAGGCATTTTCTGGGGGTAAAGAGAAAACAATCTGCCAAATCTGCTGCATTGAGTGTAAGACTTGTACAGCTGCTGCTCTTCTCACACCTGACCACTTTTAGGGCTGTGCTGGAACCCCTCTGCAGGGTCGTTCCCATTCCTGACCTCGTGAGCCAGCTGTGCTTGGCCACCGCTGGGGACAGGGACTGTTACTGCTCCTTAGCAGGGCCCTGGGACACAAAGGGCTCTGTTCAAACAGGCACTGCCCTGTCCCACATGCCAAGGGCCACTCAGGTCAGCTGTCTAAAATGTCAGACTCTGTCTGTATTTAGGAAAACCTGCACTGGGGGTCCTAAATGGACATGAAGGACATGCTGCAGTGTCTGGCACAAAATGCTCGTGGAGGAGAGAGAGAGCCTGTGCTGAAACTGCTAAACCCCCTTTTATCTGGTTCATTGTGCCTTTGGGGTTTGCCTTGAAGCTGTGCTCTGTCGCACCTTGTTTGTTCATACTGTGCTCAGCAATCCCTCCTAATGCTGTGTCTGAGTGCTGAATGGGGCCAGAGGAGCTCCAGAGGACCCTCCCAGCCTCAATTACCCCGTAATGCAGATGTTCAGGGATGCCTGCAAAGACTCCTGGAAAGAATAAATGAAGCAGAACCTCTCAGCCTCACTGGAAAACACTGACACAGGGGAAGCTCTGTGGTTGCAGGTATAGAAAGGGTCAGTCTTTCCTCACTAGAGATAGTTTTTGATGACTTTGGAAAGGAAATACTGAAAAAGACTCATCAGCTCATTACCAAACAATCATGCAGGGCATGAGTTGGGTTTGTGAGAGTTCAAATACAGCAGAGCAGAGAGGTGTTTCTGGAAAAGCTTTGTAAGTTTGGTTTTGTGCTTTGTTACATTTGCCATCTGTGTTTGCTGGATCTTATGGTGTCACCAAGTCGTGTTTCCCGTGGAAATTATTTGAATGTGACTTTACTGCTTTTATTTGGGCTGATTCCTCGAGCCCTAAGGAACAGAAATGTGGGATGCACACATGGAACTGGAGCAAAGCAGCAATTTGATAAACCTTGGATGCCTTCAATTTGCAGCCTTTTGATTTACTTTTATTAAACAATTACAGCTGAATTTGCCTTTTGGGGAGCCTTTGTTTATGGCATTCACAGCTGACAAAGCCCAGCTAAGCTGGAGGATGGATTATGGAAAATCAAAGCTGGCTCTCCTAATCAGGACAATGGAGCCTCCCCACGACACCTGGGAGGCCACACTCCAATATGATCAAGTATTTTCTTTGAGGGAAGGTCACCAAAAGTTCACTTTTACAGAGAAGTTCTTATTCCCGGCTAATGGGGCTCCCTGTAGCACGGTCCTGCCGCTGCTTCACATAAAAAGGATGGATTGTCAGAGAAATTACCTCGAAAGCTCCTCCCCGGCAAAGTGATTGGAAAGGACAGCCCGGGTGGTGTGTCCTGGCCAGAGGAGCAGTCCCTGAGCAGCCACACGAGCTGGGCTGCCCCTCTGCACGCCTGCACTCGGGGTTTGCCAGCAGTTTGGGTCCGAGCCCTCGCTGCTGGGCAAGTGCCACCCTCCAGGCCTGTGCTGTATAACAGAATCTCCTCCTGGCTTTCAGAGCAAGCCATGTCATCTCTTCATGCTGTGCAATGAAGACATTTCCAGTCCTTTGGGGGTATGATGTGCTCTCATACTGTCAGTGAGATGGACTGAGTCCTTTTTTGGTCCTGGAGAACGAAACACAAACCCAAACCACACCAGCAGAGCCAGACTTGGCGCTGGTTGGGTGTGTGTTCCGTGTGTCATTTCCTGCACGTGTAATTGATCCCCAGCCATGGCTGGGCCCAGACCCAGCTCTGCAAGGCTGTGGGGATTATTCTTTCTGATCCCTTTCTGCCTTAGCTGGCTCCGTTTTCCCAGAAGGGAGAGAGGGATGGGAGTAGGGTGCAAGAAGTGTGACCTAGAGCCAAAATCAGCTGCTGGGAGAAATAGGAATGGGCTGTTTGGGCTGGCTTTAACTTGATTATTCTTAGAGGTGCTTGAAGATCTTGGAAAAGCGTAGTTATCTTTTTACAATTACTTTGATTTTGCATAGATGAGAAAAATAACATCAGCCCAGATGTTTATTTGGGCACCAGTTCCACTGATTTGTCTCCACTGATTATTTTTTTGTTAATGCTATTGGCACTATAGTTTTGTAAATTAAAATCCTAATTGGAGCACTGTTGCCAAGTAATTAATAATTGATTTGTTTAAATATCCTCTAAAAAACATTTTGTGTCAGAAGATGACAGTTTTTCATAGGAAACTGCTGGAACCTTGTTCTCGTTTTGAATTGATCAGTAAAAAGCATTGCAGTTATGCACTTAGATCCACAAGGCTGATGTACAAATTTAGGAAACAGAAATCAGGTGAAGTTTTAATTCCCATTATCCAAAACTGGTAGATTGACTCCAGTAGAATAGACACGTGGCTTTAAAATTAATTTCGGGTTTTGTTTTCTACCCAGCTTTCAGAGTAGGCAATTGCATTTGTCATGCTGTAGAAATGAGGATGTTTCTAGTGGTTTTGGGTATTTTAGGACTCCAGCAAGAAGCTTTAGGGCCCAACTGAGGGGAGGAGTTGACCCAAGAACCCCGAGCAGTGCTTGCTGCCTGTGACCCACTCCATGGTCAGTCCTGTAGCAGCTGCACATTCATGTTGGAGCCTTTGCTCGGACACAGATCTCCTCCAGCAGGGCACGGGTTGGGGTGGCAGAGCATCAGCAGGGCTGCAGGATGGTTCTTTTACAGCAGTGACCATTGGGAGGTGTGTGGGAGGTGTGGTGAGCAGCAGGAAATCCAGCTGTGCTCTGATGTGCCCAGCTGGGATGGCCTGTCCCTTCTGATCCTTCACTGGTGCGGTTCAGGGTAATTAACTGTGCAAGTTAATAGACTGCTCTAAACCCTCTGGGGCTGCCTGGAGTCTCTCAGCTCCCATCAGTGGGATCTGGGGCAGGTCTGTATTAAAGCCCTCATGCCTGAGCACGAAATCAGCCCAGTTATGCTTTACATGTGACCCCTTTATTTTTAATAATGTTTAATACACACGGCTGTCCCCACCACCAGCAGCAGCTTCTCCCGTGGCCGCTCCTGTGTTTCTGGTGGTGAGATCTCCCCACAGAACCCCTGAACCTGCTGCTGCTTTGTGCCAGGACGGACACCTGCAGAACAGGGAGGTTCATTCTGAGGTTCTGCATTCACCTCTCCACACAAACCCCCCCGTGGCTGAGGTGCTGCACTCGTGCAGAAACCTCCACTCTCCCAGCTGAACCTGGCTGGGCGCTCACAGAGCTGCCCTGATGGAACCCCAAGCAGAATCTTTGCTGTTTTGTCACATCCAACAATTTCCATTTGATAAAACCAGCGGCCTGGGATTGGAGGCATCTGCTGTGTCAGTTTGTCTCACTTTGGGTTTTTGAGCCTTCTCCCTAATTAGTTTATGTTCCAATAAATCCTTAATACAAAAACTACTTTAAAACAATTGAAAATAAAACAAAGAGAGGAATTTAAATTGCTTATGGCTTGCTTTGTATGGCTTCCAGGCATTTGAGCAATTTTGCTAACAAGTATCCGGTAACCTATTTCCAAAGGCCACTAGCAGATAATTATATTTGGTTAATTTACATACTTTCAGTTTATAATCCTAATTAGTTCTCCAACCAGTAGTCCCTAGGCGATATGTAGTCTTACCTCATTTTATTTGCCATCCCTACTGTGCAAGTTCTCCTAATTTACAAAAAAACGCTGTTAGGTTTGGTTCAGGGCTTTCCCATTTCAGCGCACATCGAACCCGGGCGATGCCATGCCGCTTTAAACCCTATTTGCAAACAAGTATTTTACATTTTTATGGATTTTTACATCTGGGAGACACTGTGCAATTCAGGGAGGCTGACCCCAGTTTGACACAGAGCCTGTTTGCATTGCAGAGGAGCAGCCAAATTCTGCACCAGCCTGAGTCCAGGGTGTCACCTCGGGTGGGATGAAGGGGCTCGAGTGGTCAGGGGCTGGGGACTGAGGGGTTGCCATGGCAGGAGCAGGGACAAGGTGTGGGGCAGCAGCAATGAGCAGGGGCTGTGGGAGACTCCAGGTGCTGCACACACAGACTCTGCTCAAACCTCTCATCCTGGCAATTCCTTGTTCCCTCTCTGTGCGTTTGGGATCTCCCCTTGCATATTTGTTATTTGGGGATCAGTTTGCGCCCACGATTGAGATTATGCTCAGTGAAGTGGCTGAGGAGGAAGGAAAAAGGAGAAAGATGGAAATTAAATTTTATGCTTTCAGGTGACGTTACCTTCAGCTCCTTCCAGGTTTAAATGAACTTCAAAACCCACTTGGAGGGAGCATCCCCAGTGGAAGGAGCACCTCTCCCAGTGCTGCTCCCTGCAGGAATCTGAATATCTGGAGCTAAAGTTGAGTCTCCAGCCAGGACCAACCCACCACGGTGTCCCACAGGGGGAGTGTGGCCGTGGTGAGGGTGTTGGGGTTTGGGTACAACCTGCAGCACCCCAGGGACACAACCTCCACTGCTGCCTGGAGATTTCGGTATGAGTGTCCCGTGGATAACAGCATGATTGCCATTGTTGTATTTAATCACTACTACAGTCTCATTTTTAGAAAAACTGATGGGTGAAATATTTCCTCTTCGGTATCCAAGGCTGCTTTAGTTGGATTCATTGCTCTGCAATGTCAGGTTTGGATTAACATTATGGTAATTTCCAGTGTTTCCTCGCAAGCAATAAAAAGACCCCAAATCTCCCTTTTCAACACCTCATTAAGTACTTTGATAGGGCAAGGAGAAGTGTGATGATAACTGAAAAAGGAAAATCTGTGGTTTGCAAAGCTTTTGTTCAGATTTCCAGGATAACTGATGGATTCTGTGAGCTGATGCTAATTAATAAATCCTAGTGCTAAAGGAGAGAGGTGATTTTTAACTGTCCAAAATAACAAGTGTTTAGTGAGGGAAAACTCAAAGGTGTGAGAGTAATTCTTGGCCAATAATTTTATTTCAGCATCCTAATGAATGTAAATTTCATTCTGTGGATGCTTTGGTGTAATTTCTGCACATCACACTGAATTCCCAAATGTGCTCCTGCTGCTACCCCATGTACACAAGGGAACCAGAGGAACCATTGCACGTGAGGTTATTCCAAAGGAGCCTGTTTTTATGAGGAGCACCTTGATGATATTTATTCCTCACTGGAACATTTCAAATCTTACTCTAGTATTTCCAGGTTTTAGCTGGTTTTTTTGCCTGGTTTAGGGACTGTTATTCCACACTAACTCCAGCTCTGTACATGTGAGTGTGTGGGACTGAGGAGAGGCAGAATTTTGCTGTGTCTCTCACACCTGCAGCTGGGATGAACAGAACAGGAGCTCTGGGCGAAGCAGATTGGAGACAGAGATGGCAAAAGTCTGACACTGGGAGCAGTGTGTGTGAAAATCTGGTGTTTTCCCACCGTCCCGCGGGTGATGGGAACAGCTGGTGCCTGCCAGGTGAAATCCCAGCTCCTGCAAAGCCAACAGGAAAACCTTGCACAGACTGGAGCAGAGTAGCTCTTTATCCTGAAGGAAAATACAGTTTGGAGATAAATTTGCAGAGGCTTATTGACCGAAGTGCCAGATGACACGGGCTGAGGGTGCATTTTTGGGGATACAGAAATTCACTGAGGAGTGTGGCAGACACACATTCCATGGAATTCAGGGCTAGTCCACCAAGGGACAAAAACCCTGGACAAATCCAGTGTTTGCTTCTGGAGGACAGACAAAAGAGTCATGAGAAGCTGTGAATCTCTCCCCTTCCATCTCTGCACTTCTGTCACTGAGATTGCAATTTCTGCCCTTTGGAGTTATGACAAAAGGGTCCAGAACAAAAACTTAGAAGGTTTGGGAGCAAATTTTCAAGGGAAAATGGAGAGGGGATGGAGAATCTGGGAACTATTCATAATGAGTCTACATCACTTAAAGCAGCAGAATATTCCAATTTATATCTGAATTCTTAATCAGAAATGGAAAACACAAAAAGGAATGTGATACTTCTTTGACACCTCTGGTTTTTTTCACCATCTCTTTTAATTTGAATATTTATTTGCTTTAGTTTATATGCGCTTTAATTTATATAGTGTCTGTTTTTAATGCTGAAGTCTGTAGATGGGGTTTATACACCACAAAGAAACCACAAAGCAAGGCAGGAGAGCAGAAGTTCTGTTTCTTCCTTACAAGTCACCTTAAATACCTTGGGAGCTGAAGATAAGCATTGCTTGATTTCACTTTTGATATTCCTTGTGCTTCTCCCTTGCCTCTTCCCTCAAGAAAACCTCAATCCAAATTCCCCCCAAAGTTCAGGATGCCAATTATTCCCCCAGGTCTGGCTCCAGTGGCTGTCCAGGCATTTCTGCAGCACAGGAGCTACACTCCATAAAATTATATTCTAGGTGGTGAACCAGAAGGGAATAAAAAGGAATTTAAAGTAGTTTGAAATATAAAACAATAATTTATTTTACTTCATTTTACTTGTTAACGTTTGTAGCTAATGAGGATTTCATGAAACTGCTTTTATAATTCAATACATTCAAATCTATAAAGCAAACAGTTACTACCATGGGCCTTTCAAATTCCACAAACTGTCTTATATAAACAAATTAGCTGTACATGCACGTTTCTTCAATAGGTTGCAACATTTGCAAACATGCTTTAAAATCCTTTAAAGCTGCATAATAGTGTACTTTGCCTCAGGCTTTTCAGATGAAACCTCTATACTTCCTTCAGAAACCTTAAAGAGAAAAATGTTTAAATGTTGAGCATAACTCTAAAAACTGCTGTTTGATAAATGTTAAATATTACAAGAGAATGATTCTAATTCTGAGTTTAAACCTTGAGCTTAGAATTGATAAACAGCACTCTGTGTAGAAGTGAACAACAGCAAAATAATATCACAAAATATGGTTTCACCAAAAAAAAATAAAATACGTATGTGCAGTTGCTCTTGTGGGTTTTTTGCATTTTTTTTTTAGGTAAAGAAAAGCACGGGTACCTTTTAATATGAATATAGTTTAAGCAAATTACCTGTGTAAGTATGGTTAATACATTTCTGATATTTAAACACATCATGTAAAAGGTAACAAGTAAAAAAGTACAATCAGTATCCCAAAAAGCACTGCTGGTATTGCCTTGGAAGGAGATGGGCAGGCTCGCTCTCCGCTGCCGACGGAGATCCCGGCGCCCGCGGCTGTGGAGTTCAGTATTTGCACCATAAACTCGCTGACTGTATCTTATATACAAAAACCTTGCCACATTGAACGAGGCAGCGATTCCGACCCCACTGGTAGCGTTCTATGTACATAACTTAGCTCTGGGGATCCGTTATACAGTAGTCACTGACAGGAAGGAGTTGTACACCCGCGTGCCGTCCGGTGACTTTGTTCCGTGGGTTAGCAGTTCCTGGATTGTCATCCAGTTGTCAAATATTTTTTTATTTCTCTTCTTCATCATTTTTTTGTGGCTCAGTTCAATGATGTTCATCTCCTTCTTCTCCTCGGCGCCCTGCTGCTCCTTTAAGCACTCTAACCTGCTCTGCATCATGAACTCGCGCCGCCTCCTCTGCTCCTTCGCTTTCACCAAGTGCTGCTTCCTCTCCTCCTTGCTCCAGTACCGGCCCATCTTCATCTCACTGATGGCGTCGTCATCCGTGGTCATCCCGCTGCGCTCCTCTTTGATCTTTATGGCCCGTTCCCTCAGCAGCCTGTCCCTCACTGGCCGCTTGGTGATGTAGC
Source organism: Pomatostomus ruficeps (assembly GCA_013400735.1). Lineage (NCBI taxonomy): Eukaryota > Metazoa > Chordata > Aves > Passeriformes > Timaliidae > Pomatostomus > Pomatostomus ruficeps. The sequence continues at coordinate 82,771 of VYZT01024177.1, read as the reverse complement.
GCGTCCCGTCGCTCCTCACCTTCACCTTCCACTCCATCCTGGGCTCGGTCTGGCCTGAGGCCAAGTCCTTGCACATGCTCACCAGGCTCATCTGGCTCTGGGCGTATTCCACGGCGGATTTCTGCTGGATCAGCTGCATGTAGCTCTGGTAGTGCTGGGCGTGGGCGGGGATGTGGGCGTGTTTGTACGGGGAGTGGTGGTAGGGGGACAGGTAGGAGCCCGAGGGTTTCTGACCCTGCGTGGGGCTTTTGCTGCCATCGCTGCCTTTCCTCTCCTTGCTCTCCGGCTGCTTGCCAAGGTCGGGCTCTTTGGCGGAGGTGTGGCATTTTCCAGCGCTGGATTCATGGCTGTCTGAACCTGTGCATGAATTCTTTTGGGAGACGTTGTAGGCCACGGCCCCCTCGTTAGCCGGACAGTTCACGCCTTCCGCGGTTCTGCGCAGGGAGTTGTCCGGGGAGGTCTCCAGCGTGAGCGGGGTGCTCCGGCAGCTCTCGCCCGTGTTGTAGGCGCTCGAGCTGTCCTTGTCGGACTTCTCGGGCAACTCGGTGATGTCCGAGAGCTCGTGCCTGCGCACGTCGATGCTCGTGTTGTAGTTCCGGAAGCCGCTGTTGTGCAGCATCCAGGGCTCCCGGTACTGCTCCTTCAGCTGCTGCATCTTGTGGGCCCTCACGATGTTCAGGCACTCCAGCTCGATGTTGCGCAGCTCCTCGTTGAGCATCTCCAGCTCTCTGTCGACGCTCTCCTGGTCGCTCTTGCTCATCTCCAGGGTGCTGTTGTGGTAATACAGGCTGTAGGGGCTGGCAGACTTCACCTGGCACTTCAGCTCCAGCAGCTCCCGGAACCGCTCGCACTCGTCCACGGGGATGCCGAGGAAGTCGACGTCGGTACAGTCGGCCGAGATGAAGGACTCGTTGCTGAACTGCATGTCCCCGCTGCCCAGGGTGTCGTGGCTGTAGGCCAGCTGCTTCTGGCTGCCCAGGGTGTTGGAGGAGGTGGTGTGATCATCCCCGTTGTTCTCCTGCTCCGAGCTCTCGTCGTTGCGCGTGCTGTCGTCCGTGCGCCCCACGCCGCTGTCCTTCTCGTGCTGGTTGGACAGGATGGTGGCCGTGTCTGTGGTGCCTCCATCCTCCTCGTGCTTCTTCTAGAAACAGAAACAGCAGGACAGGAGGGAAAGTTATTGCAAGCACATGAAATACTTCAAGGTGTTTATTTTTAAGTAGTTCTCTTAATCTGTCACTTTTTACACTTTCTGCATCTTATATGGGAAGAGTATTTTTAAGAACTCAGAGAAAAGGTGACCAAGCCCACAGCCTGCTGTGGATGTCCTTTTCAGAAGAACCTGAGGTCTGAGTTCCAGCTGTGAACCAACAGTGGTAGAAGTCACATTTCCAAAATGTTTCTTCTCCCACTTAGGTGCACAAGGATATCCAGTTCCCCTGCAGTGCCGAAGTGAGAGCATGTCTCCTCTATGCCACTGAGGATGTAGAGTCCTAGAAAACCTTAGGAAAAACTCTAGGCAAAAACTGGGAAACTGCTTTAATTGTAGCAGAATGATGGAGAATAGAAGCCAATATCTGTGCCCTGGCATAAAATTTGTAATGTAAAAACTTTTTCTTTGCCTTTCTCCCCTTATATAGATCTTACTTCAGTCCTTTGCCTGAGTTCTCCATTTGGGTTTCCAGGTTTGGGGAGGCTGTTTCCAGTCTGTGCACTCACATCAAATAGGAGATTCTGTAAATCAGCTCTCTGCTGCTCTACCCACCCCACACCCCGCACTTCTCTCAGTGACCACAGTGAAGGGGATTTCAAAGAATTGGGATCACGTTGTTGTAAGGGGCAAAGCACAAAAGGTGCTATTTTAAAACATTTTGGTCCCTGAGATGATGTTGTGGATAGCCATGTAATATCTTGATTTTACAGAAAGTCCTTTTGGCTTGATCTTGGTGTCACTTGAGACACCAAGTGTATTCAGCCAAGCTGAATATTGGAATATTGAGTGCAGTGGGAAGTTTGACAGCCCTGCACACCAGAAGGGCAGTACCTGCTGAAGCATGCTGGCAGTAAATTGCATTGCCTGGTGGTGCTGTTCCTCTAACATGTCCATGTGCAAGTCATCCAGAAAATCGTTTCTGTCATCATCCATCCATCCTTCATCCAGCTGTGCGAAAAGGGAGGGAAAAAACAAACCAATCGTTGTCAAAAGAATGAAGAGTGACATAAATTATGGTTTTTCTTTGTGGACAGTGGTTGGGAAGTCTCAGGAGGTTCCTTCCCGTGACAGTGCTGCCGTGTCCTGGGAAGGAGCTTGTCCTTGTGCTAAGTGTGGGTATTGACTGTGCTACCTCCTCCCGCAGCTGCCTCATCTCCAGCAGCAGGGTTTTATCTTCAGCAGCTCTCCACCTATGGAAAAACTCAGCTTTTTGATCCATGGAAATACTTCTAAGAGTTGGGGCAGTTTTGGTTTGTGCACAACTTGATTAGGATGTATAAAAATGCACCAGAACCCAAAGCTCAAACATGCCTCTTGTGAGGCAGCTTCAAGGGCCAGGAGGAAAATCTGGCTGGGGTCTGGGGGACATTTTAATTCCCATTCCCAATTATCCCCACGGGGAAGATCAGAAATATCCGGGCTAAGAGGACAGTGATGGGCCTGACCCTGCGTCTCCAGGTGCCCTGCAAGGGCTGCTCTCCCAGCACCAGGAGCAGGGACAGATCAAACGCTGCTGCTCCCGGCTGTTTGTTCAACACCTTTGTTGTGCTAATCCCTGCCCTACAAAGGCATCTGCTTCACCCTTTTATTACAGCTGAGGAGGCTTCTTAACCGTATTCAAGTACTTTACGAGAGGTGTATGAAGGGCTAAATAAGAGGTGTTTTAATGAATGAAAAATCAATAGCGATAGGAATTAGAGTTCAGCACATTCTTCACCACTGTGGCTCAGAACCATCCATAATACCTTGCACTGATGTTTGCAATAGCATTGCAGCACATATAAATCACCAAATGTCTTAGAAATTGAACTTTAATATAAAATATATATGCAAGTACCGTGACTGCTGAATTCCATCAATTTAGACCATATATATAGAGATATATATATATGTGTGTGCAGTCAAAGGGTATAATATGGCTTTAGGTAGATTTGGTAGATTTGGGCAGATTAAACAGTTTGAAAGAACTTTCTACAAAACAGCAACTGTTTTAATTAAGACTCAGTTGGGGGCTTTTTGTTGCTACCGTACCTGAATTTCTGGCCTCGCCACAAGTAAGGAGATGTTCTTGCTCTCCTCACTGGAGAGAAGAGCCACAGCTTCCTCTCGGTTCTGCACCTCGATGCCATTGATCTTTAAAGAAAAAACAACACCGTGAAGGGTTTTTAGGGACACCTGGGTGCTGCTGTGCCAGCTCCAGGGAAATGCTTGGCTGGCTGGATCCATGAGCACATCCCCATCCCCGAGCAGAGAAACGCTGGGCAAGAGCGATGGTTTGGACACTGCTGTTCCATCCCCTGCCTGGCACGTGCCGAGCCTTGTTAGGAGGGCAGGAAGTGGATTTTTGGAGTTTAAGAGGCTTGGAGCATTTCCTACACGTACCTGGATAATGCGATCCCCTTCCCGGAGCCGCCCGTCCTTCGCAGCGATGCTGTTGGGGTCAATCTGCAAAAGGAGAGAACTCTGGGTGCTCTGCAGGGCTGGGAGCTCAGGGTTTACTCCCCCTGATTTCCTGAGTGGTGCATTTTAATGAAGGTTTCAGATTTAGTTATGAGTTTCTTTCCCCAAACCGGTGCAATTAATTTGAAATGGATCTGCACAGTAAAAAAATGGTGATGGTATAAAATGCTGCTTATTTCATGGAACGGGACAGAGAGAGACAAATGGACCACAGATGTTTGCAGATAAAAATGTGTGGTTTTTTTAATAATTTATATTGTTTCTGGAATGATCAAGAACAAAAATTAAAGGGGGGATATATGAAAATACTTTGAAGGCATCATCTGACATAGAACATTGTTCATATAATGAAATTTGACCTCAGTGGGAGCAGGACTGCAGTCAGTTTGGAGACAAGGAAAATAATTAGATTTCCTCCAATTACTGCATTTTGGCTGTTTGTCCAACATGGCACAAACAGAAGATGAATGTCTCAACTGCCCAGCAGGGCAGTTGAAAAGATAAATGGTATCTTATGGCAAGCAGCTCAATCTTACCTCACTCACATAAATACCCATGTCATCCTCATCGTCCGTCCTGTAACAGACCGTGAGGCCAAGCTTGTCCTGGCTGTTCACTCGATGTAAATCCACTTCCTAAGGTTTAAGAAAACAAAAAAAAAAAAGGAAAATACGTTGTCAGTGAGACACGGGTGACTGATGGAAGCAATTCTTCAAATGCAATGAAAATATTTTGCTTAAGTGATATAGTGGATGTCTTTTCATTTCACTTGTAGACGAGGTTAACTTACTGAGCAAAACGTGATTATATGCAGACAATCAATACCTGGGACATTTTTGACCCTTCAATCAATGCAAAGTCATTTTGAAAATAGACCTTTTATTGATCTTAAGGAAGAAATATTACCTATATTTCATGTAGTGGTAAGACTTCAAAGGCTAAAATACTTAGAAAGTATGATTTCAATATTTGTCACAGCTGATATGTATTTCCTAATAAGCAGGCTTTTCAGAAAAAAGCTCTGGCTTTTCAGAAAAAAACTATAATACTCTATTACTTTAAATGGTATAATTTTCATGAAGTCATCTAATAAATTTCTCAAACGTGTGACTGAAGATCAATATATTGTCAGCAAAGCATTTGGTATTGGTAATAGAAATATAATAAGCATTTCAATATCTTGCAAGTGTTTGGCTTCAGCAGGTCAAGGTGGTCTTGTTACTCTTGGAGACATTTAACCCATCTTAAAAATGCACGTTCTCCCTCTATGCTTTTTTTTCCACGAGGAATTCCTGAGGGTTTTGGGTTTCTTTCCTGTGTTTGCTGCTGCTGTGTGACACTGGTTGGTGGGAAGGGCTGTGAAATCCATGGAGACACCCCCAGGCTGTGGGATGTTCCTGCCTGGTGAGCAGTGACCATCCCTGAGGCACCTTCCAGCGATGCCTTCTTGCTCCTGAGGGATATCCCAGGGGTTTAACGGGTTTGACTGATGCCTTAAGGGCTGGAAAAATCCGAGCAGCCCCAGCAGCGCAGGGCAAAGGGCATTCCCTGGGTTTAATGGGATCCCAGGGACACAACTCGGCCCAGGTGGGAACAGCCGAGCAGCACCCCCGGGTCCAACGTGGATCCAATTGGATGGACTTTACAAATTAGCGTATCTACTTAAAGTCTCTAATAAGAAACTGAACAAATGAGGGAACTGTCCCTTGTTCTAATTACTGCCTCTCTAAGAGAGACTCCAGCCCAGCTGAACAAACCTGTTCCAGAGAGGAGGCTCCGGGCAAGGCTGGAGCCTCTGCTTTGGAGACACTCGGGATGTTCCGTCTGCTCCCCTCAGAGAAGCCCCAAGCTGAGCTCAATCTCAGCCCCCAAGGGTTCTCCACATGTAGGGCTGAGGGACAGGGAGTGTTTGTGAAGGGTACAAGGAAAGGGAAAGGGGATAAAAAGAAAAGACAAAAACCATCAGGCATCATAACCAACTTATTGTGACTGCTGGGGTGGTCCTGAGGACACTGCCATGGGGAGGAAGGATTTTGGGGCACAGACAGAGGTGTGAGAGTGCCTGTAGCTGTTTTTATTTCCCTCAGGTGAGGGCAGTGAGTGAGGCTTGGCAAGGTCCTGCTCCTCCTCAGGCCAGGCAGGGTGGAGGAGGCAAATCTGGGCTCTGCTGCAAAGTAGGACAAGGCCAAGGGACACAGGGGGATCCGAGGGCTGTCCCCCCTCAGGACAGACCCTGCACCCCCTGTTTGTGCTTGGACCCGCCATTCCAGAGGAAAAGTCCTGACAACAGCTCCTGATTTCTGACATCTCTGCTGCTGTGCCATTTGGAAGGGGCAAGACAATAAACCAAGCTGATATGAATAATTTATTGGTGCGTCTAGATGACAGCTGCCAAGATCAGCAATCTCGTGTTATTTACTTGTCAACATGTGTAATTTCTTTTTTTTCCCCCCTAAAGAAGCGTAGCTGTAAATGTCAGTGACATTTCAGCTGGTATTTAAGTGGTTTCAATCAATAGTATCCATGGTGAGCTGCTGTGCTTTCCCCCCCCTCCTTTGTCACTTCAAGGTTTGAACACAATGCTTTAATAGCGGGTTTTCTTCTGGTTCACAAGGCTTTGGAGCTTTCTAGAGAGGAGATTCTTCAGAAGAAAGATGAGGCAAAGTGGATTCAGCTCTGATCTCAGCTGATCCTCGAGACGCCACTGCAGTCAATGGGTTTATCCTGCATTTAACCATGGAGTGAACTGGGGTGAGGTGGGAATTTGTGGATCCAGCCCAATTCAGGCCTAGAACGATTCCCATATTCCCTGCACACTTTAGAAAAAGTTTTCATTATCTTCAGGAATGCTTTTATGTACTTTATTGGTTTGAAAATGTGGCAAGAAACTGTGCTGTGGCTCATTCTACTGCTTGCCATACTGGGAGTAAAAAAAAAAAAAAAAAGTTAAAAAAACCCCACAAAAACAAACAGAAAAATGTGGTGACTTCGGCCATTGCTTAAATAGATCCTGAGCAACTACAAACACTTGGAGTGGAAGGAAAGGAGGGAGCAAGCCGTTATTTTCGTTCTTATTTGCCACATGTTTTGGCTAACAATAGGTGTTTTTCCAACAGTATAAAGGGTATCACAATTAAGAATAAAATCTGGGTTTATATTGAAATTGTACCATCTGAGCTGTCACCTGTGATACACTGGAAGGTAATAAATCATCTGGTCAATTAAATAATATATATTTTGAAAGGAATAGACTTATCTGTTGTTTAAAAACACACTCAGAACTAAAGCAGCAAAAACTGGAGCAAAAAAAAATTTATAGAGCAGGTGTTTAGAACCTGAATTTTTATGAGTAATTACTTGACAGACTCACTCTTGGGTACAATCCCTCTAGTCCTCGGTATGAGGAGAGAAAGTGGATTTGATGCTATCCAAATATGATAATTTTATGAACTTAAACATAGGAACAGCTGCTTTCTATGGGTCTTTGCGTCAGTGAAGTTTTAATACAATCATAAAGGTTTGAAATATTTGAGAGATAAAAGTGTGCAATTCCAGTCGGAGTTGAAGAATCAACAGCAGAGTCTTCAAAGCAAAGGTTATTTTCCATATTCAGAGGCAAGTCTGGGTAATGCAGAGGTACATGAAAGGGGAAAACAGAGAACTGGCACCTGCAGGTACAGGTATTATGGCAGCTTCAGTAATTGCACCAGGAATTAATTAAACAGAGGAAAATTAATATGGGCCTAGAGAAGTTCAGAGGAATAAGTTCCTGCATTTGCAGTGCCACAGGACCTGTCACTGCTCACAGCTCTGGCTCAGGGGCTGCAGCCCTGGGTGCTGAGGTTGTCCCACACCTGCTCTGGATCTGATGCCTTAGGATTCAGCTTTTCTATTTCCCAGCCCCTGCCCTGCTTTAGTGTGGAACTCTCACACTCCCCACGCGCTGGGAGCTCCTGTTCTCCCATCCTGCTCAGACACAACAAATCCTCTCCAGGCTGCACTCAAGGACACCTCGTTGGCCCAGGCCCCCAAAGATGGAAACGGAGCCTCTAAAAGGGGGGACAGACTTGGGGTCAATTCCATCATCCCCTGCAATTGGAATTGGAGAATGAACCCTGATCTGGGAATGGATCCAAACTGATCCAAGTGCAGCAAACTCGTGCCCCAGGGTCCATCTTGGGTGTGGCCTCTCCCGGAGAGGCTCTGAGTGCCCGAGGTGTCCCTATTGAAGGCCCTGCAATAAATCCCCATTTTATTCTCTTCATCCTGTCTGGTCTCTGCTCTAGGGAGCCTCTGCTCAGGCATCAGATCCACAGAGAGCAGCTGGCAGCGGAGGTGGCATCCACCAAGGGTGGCAGTGCTGGGGCTGGGTCAATGATAAATGGAAAAAATCCATCTATGAGAACTTCTACACTCACAGATAATTCAAATCTGCTTCTTCAGATCAGGTAAAAGTGACATTTTGAGAGACGTTCAAAGGAGGATTTGGATGCTCTTTCAAAATAGTCTGTGCAAGAGAAGTGTCTGAAAGATTATTGGCTCCTCATCAAATGCAGAGCCAAGGAGGGCTCGGAGCTGGCTGCTGAAATCCATCTGGCATTTGTAGCAAGGCAGGAAGAAATGAACATGCCCTGTGACATTCTACCTGCAACCACTCATCATAATGAATTAGGAGCAAGTGATAATAGTAAATTAACCTCTATAAGCTCAGAAGATCCTTCATTTGCAGAGAATTATTGAATTATTGTACTGCTGATTTAGAATTATGGCCTGCCTGCGAATTTATAAAAACCAAAGTCCTTTCTCTAGCGAGACAGAAATGAGCAGTGGAAATGTGAAATGACAGCGATGGGTAAAAATAGTTCAGTCCCACAGAGCCCCATGCAGAGCCTGCTGAGAAGGGCTCTGTCCTTCTCCCTCTCTCTCTAACATGTGGTGGGGTTTTTCTGTGCTGACCTCTGCCATACCTGACCAGCAGGGCCCCCTTTTTTGCTATTCCATTAATAGGTTTCACGCAGGAAAGAATGCCAGGGAAATAAATATAAAGAACTGTTTCCTTTCATGCTGCACAAGGCCTTCTTGCTACTTTTTGGCAACTGACCCTGCTGCAGCAGGAGGAAAAATCTTGCTCATGTTTTCTTGAACCTAAGAAAGTAATCTTTAGATTTGTATTTTCATATCAATGTGGTTTTCAACACAGGTAAAAGGAAAAAAAATCCCACCCATTCCCTTTTCAAAGGAGAAAATGCTATAAACGAGATTTTCTTTCCAAACTTCTTTGCCCTAGAGAGGTGGAAATCTACCTGGAGGTTTCTGTGGCAGCCCAGCTCTGGGATGGGACCCAGCTTTAGTCATCAGTGGTGCTGGGGAAGGTTGAAAAGTGTTTCTCACCCTGATGAAAAGGGTTTGGGATGCCTGAATAAGATGAGCTGAGGGATGCCCAGGCTCTGTGCCAAGCAGATGGGCAGTGGCCCAGGATTCAGAGCTTTCTCACACAGCACGAGGTGTTGAGGCCAGCCTGAAACCTCCGGAGAGCCGAGGGAGGACAACCTTGCAGTGCTGCTTGTGAGCCAGATGAAATGTTTTACCACTTCTGCATTTGTTCCAAACAAAGAACATACAAATATTTGTGTTAGGAAGCGCAGCTGTGAAGCTTTTTCAGCCTTTCCATATTCAATCACTGCCTGGAGCAGGCCTGCTCGGGCTGCAGCTCTTTGTATTCAGAGACACAGCAACGCCTTGAGAAGCTCCTGATCAGTGCAGCTCCCTGCAGAGCCGGAGTTTTCATAGAGAAGAAATATATTCACATAAAAGATGCTTTGAAATGCTTTGCAAACCAGGATGGAATAAAAATTGCAGAGTGCCTGTGATGGAGCCTTCCGATTCCTGTGTTCAGAGAGTCGCCCCTCGCCTCCCTTGCAAACAGATAGTGGAGAAGTGAAAGGAAAGTTTCAGCCAAAGTGGCAAAGTACAGCAGAGGGGAGAGTTTGAAACCCTGGTACTCAGCTTTTATTAATGGTTTCCTAAAAGCAAAATCTGAAATTAAAAAGTATTAATTAATTAATTAATTTTGAAGCACAGGTTTTGGTGCTCAGTGGGTTCATCCTTGGCTGATCAGCTGTTGTGGTTTTGTGCTGGGAACACTGGGATCTGTGCGCTGGGTGGGCAAAAACCTCTGTGAACAAATCTGGTGTCCTCCTCCAGCCTTTTGACAAGAATGCTTCATTTCTGGCCAAGACTGAGTGAGAGTATCACAGGGAAATTTCTCAGCAGAAGCAAACATTTCATGTAATTTCCATCTCCAAGCTTCACTGGCTCTCAAGTAACCATTCAGCGGAGTTCAGTTCTTTTCTTGCAGAGAAAGCCCTACATACAAGTTGCACATTGGGAAGGATGGAGACAGAAAGTGAAATGGGAGGGAACAGGGCCCTTTTTGATGTAGAATGTTCTCCTTTGTAATGTGAGAAAGTTCCACTGAGAGGGCCCTCGCTTGGGCTGTGTCTGACAGCTGGACAGACTTGTTTGAATAAACATATTAATGCATAACACTGCTGGGGAATCCTGGAGTGACATTATTCTTCCTTTATGAGCCTGAAATGACTTCTAGCCAGGCCTCCGTGAAGAATGAATGTACTTTTAATTTATAATAAAATAGGAGTTCACGATTTAGGTCCTCTTTACTTGTGGCATGTAAACTTCAGAAGACTAGAAATGGTATTTATTTATTTTTGTAGCAGAGGATATATGGCAGTTACCTCTGAGTCATCAATTTTAAGACAAATGTTGAGAGATAAAACCGAGAATACAATTTTGGCACCTCAGCAATACTGCCAGCATAAATTCCTTCCTATGGATATTTACATTGTTGGGAACTTGGCTATTTCACCTTTTTTGTCTTGTTTACTCGTTACAAATCACTAACCAGTCAGTTATAGACCATAAAAGTTTAGATGAGGAGCTTCTGATTTGAATTCAAAGCACATTTTATAGACACAAGAACCCAGAAGTCTGCCTTGATGGCTTTCTTACTTTCCACATTCCTGCTGCAGTCAATGAAACGGTGCCTTTGTGGTCTTTTAAAACATATCTATCAAAAGGCAAACAAAAAAGCAACCAGCCAGTTGAGTCCCTGTTAGCACTTTGACCTTACCATTGATCATCGTCTTTACAATTTGAACAGGAATCTTTAGTGGGTTTTAAGAAACACTATTAGGCTACAGAGACTTTCCTAATGTTCATCTGCCTGTGTTACTGAGCTGATCACCTTTGGCCATCAGGTACTATATCAATGTCACAATTATTAATGTTGTGGTTTAAGGCATATTAAGGTTTGGCTACTGGAGTGTGTGTGTTTAAACCATGTTCAGCTCAACTGGTTGACCTTCTAATGGAAGCATTATCATTTCTCCACAATATTAGATTTCCTAAAAAGTAGATTTTGGAAAGATACTGGTGGCAAACGCTGATTTGTTCTACATTTTCCTTTGAGACTGAAATCCATATTGTATTTGTTTTCATTTAAGAGCAAAAAAAATGCCCTTGTTTGAAAAGTAAGGCCTTGAAGTCTGCTAAGTAGCATTTGTTTTACTGGCACTCTGATTTTATCCTGCCTTTGATTTACGTGTGTATACAGAGATGAATTGCTACCAGATCCGCAGAATTTGAGAACAGCTTGCAAACTTTTTATGGGGTTTTAGTCCTTGATCCTGCAAACACTTTTATAGAAGGAAACAACCCCGTGCTCCTGGAATGACTGAACTCTGCTCCCACTGGAGCTGTTGATAAATCCACCACTGATTTGAGCAGAGCTTCAGGCAGGCCAGCACCGCTTGCTTTGACAAGTAGGTGTTAGCAGGACCAGGATCTCAGAAATCAGAAGTTCAAGCCAGCTAAGGGTATAAAATATTCTCCTACTGATAATCTGAGATAGATCCGCTGGGTCAGACATGCTGGCAGGGTTTAGAACTATTGGGATGCTTTGCTACTATTTATTACAAATAATTAAAGCACTTCATGGATCAGTACTGCTTAAATATCTTGCAGAACCCCACAATTTATGTGCTGCACTTTGAACGGTTGGGAGCAGGTTCTTGAAATTAGGAGCGAGAAAACTGAAGGTGAACTTCTCATGGGATACACAAGCACTAAAACCAAAAGTGATTTTTTAAGATTTGGCAGGGAAATGGACTTGCATACCTTCATGGCTGGTTCAACTTTTATTATCTGTAATTTCATATATACACATATGTCACTTTTAAGTAATGAAAAAGGGAGGAACAGCTTAGAGTAGCAGCAAATCCATCCTGGCCTTGTCTTGTAAATTTAACATATTTCTAAACTGTATGATCAAGAACATCTGTTTCTCAGCCAGGGAATATTTAAGGGAAACTCACACATTTTTACTGTGGTTATGTGGAACAGCTCCTGCCACTCAGCAGAGCCTTGCACATTTTCAGAAAGCCTAAATCAGCACACTTACACAGAACTTAATTAAAGGAATCAATGGCTTCATTATTTATGTTAATTCGTTAGCTGAAGATCATCAGTGCCTGGCTCACAGTTCAATGAGCTGATAAAGGTATCAGCAACTGGTGAACAATGTTACCACAAATATCTGCCTTGAAAAGTCTTTTCACTTTATACAATTCGAAGACCTTGAGGTGCCTGCAGAAATGAAATAGTTACTCAGATTAAGTACCTCTAATTCCAACTCATCCCGGTCCATTTCTTGATGGATTCCTCCCATGTAGTCATTTGGGTCATAGTATTCGTGCACGGATGGATGGCTGGAAAAAAAATGGTATCTTTTAGGACAGCACTCAGGACTTCAGTGGAACTTGTTAATGCATTCCAAGCTTGTGGGGAGATGATGGACTAACCCCCACACCGAGGAGCTGCATGGGGTTAATTCTGTAAGCTGCACCACTTACCCCGGAAAGTGTTTTAAATGAAAATTCCATGTATTGTAGGAGGACAGCCTGCTGCTTTTTACTGCCTGAGCTCTCCCACACTTCCACTGCCTGTACTTTGGAAGTTCTAAGCAGAGTAATGTTCCTGTGATCACTGTTTTCTGAGCTGGATTGTTTTATCTGCAGTGAAAGCGAACCCCCTTTAATTCTCGTTAACTAGATACAGGCTATTTATGTAACAGCATCTGCTAATTGGCTAAGATAGTCAAGTTGTTAGAGGCCGGCGAGATTAATCTGAATGGGATTGGGAGAAGTGAGAGGAAACACCAGGAAGAAGTGATTTTTCTGTTTGCACACGCTGGGTGACAGCACACCAGGGACCTGAGTGTGGGCTGTGAGGGAGCACCAACACCTCAGGGGAAGGGCACTGGAGATCCAGCAGCTGGGATCTGCCCAATGACTGAGGAATATGAAGTTGGCAGGGCTGAGCTGGAATAATGCAGGCATGTTGCAACCTAAATCACAGAATGATGGAAAAATGGAATAGTTTGGGGTGGAAGGCATCTTAAGGAAAATCTCATTCCAGCCCTGCCATGGGCAGGGACACCTTCCACTATCCCAGGTTGCCTCAACCTGCCTTGGACAGTTCCAGGGACGGGACAGCCACAGCTCCTCTGGGCACCCTATGCCAGGGCCTCGCCACCCTCACAGGGAAGAATTTTTTCCTAAATGATTCATCAGGAATTAATCTTTGCCATTTTCTCAGTGTAACTGGGTTTGCAGCTGGCAAGTGAGAGGTACTGAAAGCCCCTCCTGCAGATGAGGTTGGGCATGTGCACTGCTGGGGCTCTCAGAATAATCGTGTCCTCTCCACAGGCTCCAAGCCCTGCTGTTTGTTCGCTGCAAGCTCAAAGCTGCAGCCTTTTGCCAAGTATTTCCACTAAATCGTGCTGCTGTGCTTGAATTTTCATTGGGCTGGGGATAGGTGGCTGTGCTGGAATATTCTCTGGAACCAACTTTTAAATACCAGCAGGGAGAGCCCTGAGAGGAACAGGCAGTGCCCTGGGAATGCTCCTGGCTCCATGTGTGAACATTAATGTGCTGTGAGAGTTGCTCAGGAGCCGTGCCAGTCTGAACCAAACCCTACTGCCCAGGAGCGCTGGCAGCGATGGCTGGAGTGATGCCTGATGGGTTTTTGTCTTTTCTTTTTATCCCCTTTTTATCCATTTTTATCCCCTTTCCCTTTCCCTGGACCCTTCACAAACACTCCCTGTCCCTCAGCCCTACATGTGGAGAACCCTTGGGGGCTGAGATTGAGCTCAGCTTGGGGCTTCTCTGAGGGGAGCAGACGGAACATCCCGAGTGTCTCCAAAGCAGAGGCTCCAGCCTTGCCCGGAGCCTCCTCTCTGGAACAGGTTTGTTCAACTGGGCTGGAGTCTCCCTTGGGGGGGTCATTAGAATGGGGGACAGTTCCCTCATTTGTTCAGTTCCTCACTGGGGATTTGAGGTCGATCTGCTCATTGCTGAGCTCCATCCAATTGGATCCGCGTTGGACCCGGGGGTGCTGCTCGGCTGTTCCCACCTGGGCCGAGTTGTGTCCCTGGGATCCCATTAAACCCAGGGAATGCCCTTTGCCCTGCGCTGCTGGGGCTGCCTTGGATTTTTACCAGCCCTTAAGGCATCAGGAGAGGTGCCCTGGGGGTGTGTGCACCCCAGTCCTGCCTCTCCCTGTGTGCAGCATCACCTCAAACCAGGAATTGCTGAGGTTTGACCAGATCTGTCTCTCTGGCACAGCAAGGGAGAGGGTCAGGATGCTTTCCATCCCCTGCTCCCTGCGGAGAAGCGTGGCAGGATGACAGGCAATCTGCAGGGGCTCCTTGGGGAGCTGTTTGCCTCTCGAACAGCATGCGAGGGCGGGGGGTGTGTGCGCCAGGAGATAATTGTCATTTGTATTTGTAAGTACAAAAGCATCAAATTACCATTAACAATAATTAAAATTTGATTCTAAAACATCCATGACAACACTGGTAAGTAATTTTAGTCCTAGAAAATAACTTATTCGAGTAACAGCGCTGCAGGGTTATAATAAAGTAATTAATACACTGGAACAGAATGTAGCAGCTCTTAGCATTACACAATTTATGGCAGCCATAAAAAATAAAGTTAAAACACAAGCAACCCAAAGAGGCAGTGAGAGGAATTACAAAATGCAATAACTTTATCCATCAAATGCCAGCGAAAAAAATGAGCTTTATGAGGCCACGTTGTGACTCAGTGGCATTACTCATGTGAGTAATGTCCTGCTAATGTGTAGGAAAAATGAAAATGCTGTGAGTTATGGCTCAGTGATGGATGAAGCCTGGCTACTTCTGGGAGCACAATGTTTACCAGCATGATGCCTGAGTCCAGGCTCCCTGGAACAGAGGGCAGACAGGATGAAGAGAATAAAATGGGGATTTATTGCAGGGCCTTCAATAGGGACACCTCGGGCAGGCAGAGCCTCTCCGGGAGAGGCCACACCCAAGATGGACCCCGGGGCACCAGTTTGCTCCACTTGGATCAGTTTGGATCCATTCCCAGATCAGGGTTCATTCTGCAATGACAATTCCAGGGGATGATGGAATTGAGCCCAAGTCTGTCCCCCCTTTTAGAGGCTCCGTTTCCATCTTTGGGGGCCTGGGCCAACGAGGTGTCCTTGAGTGCAGCCTGGAGAGGATTTGTTGTGTCTGAGCAGGATGGGAGAACAGGAGTTAACAAACTGTATGGAGTTTGAGAGTTACACTAAAGCAGTGCAGGAGCTGAAAAATAAAAAGCTGAATCTTAAGGCATCAAGCAAGTGAGGTGAGGTTGTGAACCACTCCTAACGCGCCGCGTTACGGAACACGGGGATTTCTGAGGGCTCAAGTAAAGCATTGCTTACTCTTCGGGCAGGAGGTAGGGGTCCAGCACGGGGCCGGGCGGGGCGGGCGAGCCCATCTTGCTGATGGCCATGATGTGCTCGAAGGTGATGTCGGTCTGGGTGCCCACGTCCACCAGCTGCGGCTCGGGGGCCGGCGTGAAGCCCTTGGTGCGCGGGGCCCTGCGCAGCACCTGCACCACGATGGGCTCCTTGGCCGTCTTGAACGCTTCCACCGCCTGCTCGTGGGTGGCTTTGGACAAATCCTTCCCATTGACCTGCGGGGAGAAAGGCAGAAAACCGTGAGGGACCCGCTCTCACTTCCAGCCATCCCCCAGCATGAGCAGCCAGTGCCAAGAACGATCCCACGACCTTGGCATTTCCCACTTTCCCTTTCGCTACAATAACCTTACAAATCCTCTGCTCTGCTTTTCATTCTGATAGATTTCACTGGGCTCGCTCTTTGAGGTGAAGTGCAAACCAGCATCCCATTTGTTTCTTGCAGATTAGAAATCCCTCAGCCCTTGTTCAAACACAACACGTTATTGATTCTCCCGTAGTTTTTCTGGTTTTCGTTTGCTTTTTAGGCTCTCCACCTTTTTTGCTGAACAAAACTGAAACCACAAAACTCCGTGTTTGTGTCTGATAAACAATTTTTCAGATGAAACATGATGGTGGTACTCAGTCACTGCAATAAAAAACTCCATTTTAGAGTAGTGGATGGAGATAACACCAGACATGTCAGACCGTGGAACTGGGGGGCTGAGAAGAGAATTTACACACTGCACACACGGTAATGCCATGTTTAGTCGCATTAAAGTAAGTGGGGCACCTGAATGAGAACATTACTCAGCACAGTAACTGAATTTAGCCCGTACTTAACATATTGCCCACGGCAAAAAGCTGGCTGATATAAAGAGGGTTAACTCGAGCGCAGAACTGATTGAAAAGGCTGAATTCCTGCTGAATTACCTTGAGCACATAACCCTTTTTCCGCTGTCATCTCGGGTTTATCTTAGAGAGGTGATGACACCGGGATTTTCGTGCAGCCAGCTGAGAGTGGAAGGTGTTAGCATGACATTTACATTACACAAACACTCGCACTGCACACCACTGCTCCCAGCGTGTGAAGTTTGGCCTGGTCAAATTAAATATCATTAACTCGCCCAATTGAGCAGATTACTTTAAAACTGTTTGTACAGCTGTAAAATTAGGTTCAGCGTAATGTTTTCTCTGGAAAAAGGGAAATGCTGATTATGGTTTGAGTTTTATTATTTGCTGCAAATTAAACGTTGCACATTTTACTGTGTGCATCCTATTTTTAATTTATTTTGGGGTACAACTAACCCAACAAGCAATCAAAAGAAAAGAATCTAAATTGCAGCGTGTAGTGTTTTTCAGAAATGTGCTCAGAATAGCTCTTGAGCAGGAAACTTTTAATGTGAGATCCTTTCTGCATCTTTATAGTAAAACCTGGTAAAATCCTGCAAAGGACAGATTTCCAGTTCATTCCCAGATGCTGTAAAGACCCTGGATTATACAGTTTAGTGCAGGCCTGCATTTTAATTTAGGTTCCTCAGGACACTTTTATTTCTGCAAACCCATGGACTGGCACCCTCTTTGTGCTCTCCTGTGCAATTTTTACATAAATAATCATAACTTCAAGGACAGGTTGATGTCATGTGGGGAGCAGGCGGTAGCTGGACTGTGCCATAAATTGTTACTGCAGGAATTATTTCCAAGCAGTTTCCTGACTGTGTTGTCTGCAAGTTGGTGATGCCATGGAAAAGAGAAGGTGCTGCACAGCCTGGAAGGAGGACATGGGACCAGATTTTAGAAGTGGGGTGATGAGCCAGCTAAGGTTTAATCTGAACCCTCTCCTGATGCAGAGGGACCTTGTGCAGAAAAGCTTTGTGGCTTTCTGGCATTCAGCTCTCCGCTGGTAAATTGATATCTCAACAAGCAGAACTATATTTGATGTGTACACGATTTTAAAGCATGGCTTTGATAAGATGGTAATGGTTAGAGTGAAGTGAAAGCATAATTCACTGTACTGTTGTTGTTATGGTTTTCTTAACCCACTTCAAAGATATGCTTGGGGATTTTGTCTTTAAAAGCTGATATTTCTACGAACTGTGGCAGCACCCACATCATATTAGGCAAACAGTTCTCTGGACAGTGGCTGTTCACGTGATGAATGGTTTTGGGGTCAGTCTGTGGATCCCTTACAAGAGGCTTGAGTGGAATCCTTTTAGTTCTGCAGGTTCCTGTTCTGATCAGCAGCTTTGGCCACTGTGGTGGATGCTGATCTATGAGACGTGGTCAGAACTGCACTAACAAATGATGAAAGAATACTCGGTGATGCAAAAGTACGCTTTAAAGTGATTTACAGCAGGGAATCCCATTGTCTGAAAAACAAAACCTGCAGTAACTGTCATAATATGTGGTAAATACTGAGCTGTGAATAGTTTGTAATTACTTTTTTTTTAGTATTTCTGAGCTCAGCACACCAATAATATCATTTTCCATTGATGGGAAATGAGGATGGAAGTGCTAAATATTTGGATAATAAAAAGCATTAATTCTCAAGCCTGCTTATGCATAACAGAGATAAATTGCTTTTTGGTCTAGAAAAAGTAGCAGATATTGGTATTTTACTTTTAGTAGCACAAAAGTGATGCAGAAGAGAAATACCCTGGGATGATCTCAATGGCCTGATTCCTGGTGTCTGTGTGGAGTCAGTACTCGTGGCTAATCCTGAGTCCGGCAAACAGGTGATACTAACACGTTTGGTTTCTATCTGGAAAATTTGTCACGATTGACAAATAATTATTCCCAGTGCTTAAAAGCCAATAAATACATCTGTACAGCTTTGCTTTGTTAAAAAAGAGGGAGGGAGGGCTTTATATTCACAGACTATCCCTAATGCTGCTGAACTGTGCTCAGCAATTTTTTTTTCCTTACAAACAGTTACATCTGAAATAACACAGGAAAAAAAGAAATCCATGCACATGAACACATCCGAAGACTGCCAAAAACGACAAATATGCATCATTCCTTAGCAACACGCCACGTGACAGAGACAATGGCATCTTTCATGGCACGAAAGATGGATAAATTAACTTGTCTGGAAGGGTGAAATGCTCAGCTTTTGGACCTTCTTAGCATTGGAAATATACTGAGTATGGAGAAAGCTGTAGATGAAGTGCAGTGACTGGAGTTAAACTGGGCTGGATGGAGTCGGATGAAATTTGTGGTGCAGCCAGAGAGTGGCTTTAGCCTGAGGCAGGGACATAAACACTCTGAATTAAGACCAGACAGTAAATAAGGAAGAGATGCTTGAATTTTATTTTTTTTAATAGAAGCTATGCAGTGCTTATGAATTAAAACAGCATTTATAGTATTTTATTGTATAGGATGTACTGTATGTTCTTCTGCACTAAAGCAGGCTGGAGAGAGAACCAAGGAATCTAGAGAGGCAGCAAGAGATCTATAGATAAAGATGGCCTAATCCTGTCTGGGAGGTCTGTGTCTCCTGGAAGTTTTAATGCTTGGCATGAAAATAAAATAATCACTTGAGCTTGATCTGATGCTCACTGAAGTCAAGGGGTGTTTTTGTTTTGCTTTTTCAATGCCTCAGCTCAGGCTCTGACTGAGGGAGGACATCAACAGCAAAGCAAGGAGTTATGGAGCCCAGGAATCAGAATTCCATGGCCAGACTGGGATAATGGACAGGAAAATGCTGCCATGGCCAGTTAAGGTAGAAGTGATGTGTATTTGTGATGGAGAAAAAGAGATGATGCAGGAAGGCAGAACAGGGGAAGCCAAGGCACAAATCCAAAGGGGTGATCCCAGCAAACAAACTGATGGAAACAATGTCTAAACTCTCGTTTTGATCACTGAGCTCTCATTAATTCCTATTTCCAAAAAGTAAATGGTCAGAAAAATAAACAGGAATTAATGAAAAGAAGAATGTAAAAAGTCTAATATGCTCTATGTAGCCCCAAATGGAAGCAGCAGAACTTCACGGAGGGACCCTAAACATGAGGTGGAACTGCTGAGGAACATCCCATGACAGCTTAGGAGGTGTCAGTGCAACAAATACAGCGTGGGTACAGTTTGAGATGAGACTCCCGAGAGCCACGAAAAAGGCTGGGAAAGTCTGAGTGCAGCCTTGGAGATAAAAGGGTAAAAATGGGCAGGAGGATCTTGGGGGTGCAGTGTTGGTAGAGCAACAAGTGGGAAGACCCAAGTGCCTTCCTGAGCCTGTTTGCAAATCTCTCTCAACTGGTAGATACACATTACGTAGGAAGAGCAAATAAATCAATGATTATTTGCACTCAGTGATGCTCTCAACAAGGAGAAAAGGGGAAAAAAAACCCAGGAAAACCCCTCATTTCTCTTTAGGTTTGTGAAGAATTTGCTCTACCTCACCAGGACATGGCTTTCCATGTAATTTTCCAGTGCTGTGAGTGTGTTGGGTATTGGATACACGATGGCATCTCTCTGTTGGAGCTGTGCAAGGCATTTGGCACCCTTCCCGCAGAAACCCCCTTCCTCCATGAACTCTGGACACGTCACAGTGAAACACCTCTTGCAAGGACAGATTTCCCCATGTTTTTACACTTTATATAGGTGCTTTTATTTTAACAATTATTCTACTGTGAGGTTTGGGCTCCTCCAGTGATCCCTGAGCCAAGAGCCACTGCTGAGATTTGATTTGCTGAGGTCAGAACTGGCCCAGGGTCCAGAGGCTGGAGCCTTCCAGCCTCCCCGCTGGGAGGACAGGGCTGGACTCCTGTGCAAGGCACGGGGAGTCTGCAGCCAAGGCTGGGACGACAGAAATGTTCTCTGTTCCTAGAAAACACATCCTGATTTTTGTCTGAGGTGTGAGGCAGGGTAGCACCCGGCTGTGCTATTACATAAATGTCTTTTTATCAATAGCTGCTGTTTAATTATTGAGCAAGGCAGGTGATTTACACGCTTCATTTCTCTGGGTGGGCAGGGAAGACTAATTAATTGCCACTTTAAGACATCAATTCGAGGCTTTCAGGTACCTCCAAATATGTCACTTGTTTACAAGTGGACAAAATTTCCTCCTGGTTGCCACAAATTCTTATTTTCTTTCCCTTCTGGCACAGTGCTTGTGGAAACCCCAGCAGCGGTGGTTTCTCTTTTCCTGTGACAGCAGAATTTGCACACCTGGGCTGTTTGCACGAGAAGGATGTTCCTGAAGTGCCTTTGGGAGGAAGCAGCTCCTGAAAGGTTGAGAAAGCCAGAAAACCCCTGTGCAGAGCAGTTTAATTATAATTATTTTGTATTTTATTTTTGCAGCAATAGTGTACAACATTATTTTTGTATGTTGGGAGTACACAGAAGTAACCAGAAGGGTTTCAGTGAAAGAAAATTATTTTTTTCCCTCAATTTAGACTGGTTTCTGTGGGTTTAACGCCATGAATGATAAACATTTGTATGCATTGTACAGCTTGTTGGCTCTTCTATGCCTCACAAATGTCACGGAGAAAAAAACTTTTTTGCCTAAGAATGAGTAAGCAGCTTTTCTTTGTAGAAATTCATGCAAATCCTTGGGAAGTGCACTATAAAAATGCTAGTTCTGTTCGACTGCAGACGTCTGTGCTCCATTTAAAATGCGCTTTATGGTCTGATTCACTTCTTTAGCAAGTTCTGAAGGAGTCTGCATACTAAGAAAAAAGCAGCACAACTTTAAAGATTTTTATAGAAGGAAGAGCAGCAAAAAGCCTATTTTATAACCCCCTTTTCCTCAGGAATTGGAGGAAAAAAGGTTCAAAATATAGGTTAATTCTTCTTGCAGCTCCATCTAATCCCTCTTTTCTTCCCCTCATATGTACAGTCTCCCTCTTTTTCAAAGCCCCAGAATGATATTGTTTAGTAATAGACTGTTTCCATGTGTGTGCATTTCCCTTCTGCCTCGCGAGCCATCCATGACAAAACAGTTCAGACCAAGGAAAAATTCTTTCACTTAAGAGTACAGAATACATTTGTTCTCCGAACCCTTAACTTGCAAATGGAAAATCTTGGGAGAAAGACGCTGGAAATAAAGGAATTTTTATTTTGCCGGTAATTAGCACATTTAGGTATTACCCAGGCAGTGTCTGCAGCATACTAAGATGCTCTTGGGTGGGTTCTCAGGCTCTGCTCCCGTGGATCACAACTCAAAATAAACCCACAGGGAATTTCATCGTTTGCCTCAATAAAAACAGAGCAGTGCTGGGGCTTCTGAGACTCTTGGACTTCCCCTGTAAGTTTACTCAGAGCACTTTTTTTCTTAAATATGCATTAATCATGTTAAGTGGCCTTGTATCAGGGCAGAAATACTTTTTAATTTTTTTTTAAAGTGATCTTTTGTCTATCTTTTCATGGCTTAATAACCCAGGTCCATCTAAAGCAGCCAGAACTTTACAGGGCTCCCCTTTGAATGCCCCTCTCTGCCATTTCTGCAGCGAGACCCAGAGGGGGCCAATCAAAGGGATCTCTGAGTGAGGTACAAATGAGCCATAAATAATCATGAATTACTAATGACTGCGATTCAGCAAGTGTAATTACCCGTTTTCTCACATCCTCTGCTTTGTCCACCTCCAGCTCTGCACCTCCACTGTGGCTCCTTGGGAAATGCTCTTGCCCTTCCCACGTGTGCTTTTCCCAAGAGGCAAAACCTATGTCTGTGTGTCCATCTAGTACAGCAAATTACAGATTTTTATCAAGGACAACTTTTAAAAAGCTGTGTATTCTATATGTTTGAAACAACACACAATGAGAGTGAACAGCAAAAGAAAGATTAATCTGTTTAGTTGGGGGTGCAATGTTATGTGGATTCAACCTGAATTTGTGTAGCATAAGAAACCAATTCTTGGATTGAATCAGACCAAAGGTCCCTGTAGAGCAGCACCTTTCTCCCATGGAAAAAGGGAATGGTCAAAGACTAAGATTTGGAGGGAGCTTTCCCCTGCTATGATCTTTCAGCACTTAAAGTTTGGTAAGGCAATATTTAATACCATACCTCAATTAAAATCAGAGCAGTATGAGTTTCTGGTGCACAGGCCAGGGCTTCAGATAATACTGACACAGTTTTATCAGACTCTGCAAGCACTCAGCAAAAGCCAGGGCTGCCTCGGGAGCCCTGCTCCAAGCAAAGAGACAAAAGGAATCTGGTACAGATGCGAAGATGAAACACAGAGCAAGGTGTGATCTGCCTGAGGTCACATGAGAGCACAGCACAACCTCACATCCCCTCTCCCAGACACCGTGTTTGAGATCATTCCAACTCCCAGCATTCCCATTTTCACCCTGTTGTTCAGTGTTTGTAGTTTTTGAGCCCATCTTCCCACTCCTTCCCTTCTTCCACCAATGCCTCGGTGAGGCAGGACAGGGAAGGAGCAGCTGTGGACAGCGCTGAGGAGAATCTGAGTTCAGGGGGTTTATTGAAGCCGGTCCCAGGAAAAGATGGAAAGAACACCCAGTGCTGCTCTGTGGGAAGTCAGGGACAGATCCCAGAGGGTTTGTTGGTGAGAGGCCCTGCTGCTCCAGGAGCTCTGTCACCATGGGCCTTGCACAGGCAGAGCTGCAGTGGCTGAAGAAAACAAATCCCAGAAGGGGCCGTGCCTGCTGGAGTCCCAGCAGCACCTCTCTCCAGGCTGCCATGGCCATGAGTTCTCACAGTGTGACGTTGACAAAAACACCTTTGTTTTCCTTTGCTTTTGGCTAAAACTGGTGGCAGTTACACAGATGAACCAGCTCAGATCGTTCAAGAGCACTCTGAAGCACCTCTGCCCAATTTAAAAATTCTGATCAGCTCTGACCTTCCACCCTATGAACGATTGCTTTCCCTAAAATGATGCTCAGTTTTCACTTTGTAGGCATGTACAGGGTAGTGGTTTAAAGTTGTAAAAGCCCCTCTTGTTCCACTTCCATTTGTAGTTTTAGTTATTATTTGGGATAATTTGATATATTGGTGCTGAGTTCTCAGGCCAGTGGACAACGTGTCCAATCCCTCCGTGTACCCATCCAGGATTATCCCTGTGTGGACACAAGGAAGGAAACACTTCCAGGATTCAGACCATTTGTGTTTTGGATGGGGGCACCTGGCTTTTTGCCCAAAGATATTCAGTGCTAATAGAAAGTTTTTCTTCAACTGTCACTGCTTAAGGTAGTGAGTATTGTAACACTCACTGTTTATGTAGATTTGATATTATTTATTCTGCCCCTCTCCTGGCAGATCCCTGACTTGCTACCAACTTCCAGAGGGCCACTTGGATCTGCTCCCCTTTACCCACCAAACCTCTGCAAGGATCAGTCCCAGTGTTCGTGGAACTGCAGAGTTGTCCTGTCCCAGTGAAAACGAAGCCTGACCTTTTGTTCCATTATTAATGAGCACAACAAAACACATTTATCGAATCTGCACTTTTTCATCACTCCATATGTTTCCTTTTTTCCCAGCCCATGTCTGACATGTGACAGTAAAGCACAGAGTGATTGTCCCCGGTGCCTTCTCCCTGGTGACTCCTTGCCACCTGCTTCAGAGCATTAAACAGATGTGTAAGTGTAAAGCATCACAAAACTCATCCCTTCAATCATTCATCATTTTTAAAAAAATCCTAATAAATCCATGCCAGGGCTGAGCATTTTATCTGCTCACCGTAAAGATGAAAGGCACTGGAGTTTCAGGAGAGTTATGCAGCAGTGAGACATTTCATGTGCAGAGGAGGTCAAATTGTGCATTTATATCACAGGTGACCATTAGGCATTTGTTTATTTAATATTCATCTTGTCTATGTTCCTTTAATGGCCAAAATATCCCTCTGACTTTACAATAAAGAACATCTCTCAGAGAAATCCTAACAGAGGCATTGCATTATTCATCATCAAGTGAAGAGGAAAATTTCAATTGCCAGTTTCTGGTAAATGTCTAATTAGGAAAGGGGACTTGTGAGCCACAGACAGGCGCCACGATCATTAAAGGGCAGTTTTCTGAAGATTATGAGTCTCCAGCCTGTCAGGCAGAGTTTTTCTCCAGCTGAACTAATTCTGCAGCAGAAAACCCTGTCTAGAACAAAGCCCTCAGAATTAACGTCTTGTTTAAGCAAACACATGCCCACTTTGAAGTAGGTGTGATGGGTTCACAACTGTTACTGAGGTCAGGTTTAATGGCGGTGAAGTGACGGAACCAAACTTCAGCGCCCGTCTGGATTTCAGCTGCAGCTCAGCTCCACACACGGAGCCCTCGAAGCCACACACTGTATTTCAAGTTGAGCAGTTCCCTATAATTGGCACCGCCACTTTGGTCTCAACATGGAAAACTACTGAAATGTAGAGCAACTAATTCTCTGGCTGCCCAATTAAATTTGAGGGTGTGAAAAGCATATGTACAGAGGCAATTATTTCTGTTTTCCAAATCTTACAGTTTTGATTAGATTTTTTTTTTTTTTTTTTTTAGAGCTGAATGTTTATTTTGGCAAGCTTCACTCTGGCCCTGCTTTAGGATAACATCATTGCTCTGTAGGTTTAAGTCTAGTTAGACTGCTTCCTTGAATTAGGCTTTCTGACTGATTGATTACTTTGGTCTCATTTTCTCAAGTTTGAACGTGTGAATGGAATTCTGATGGCGACGGGAGCTGCACCGGTGATGAGCTCAGTGCAGCGGGTTTGTGTGGGAGTTCTGCTGCACAACAGCCCCCTGCAAGTGATGCTGCTGGAAGCTGCCAATGGAAAACAGGGTTGGCTTGTTCCTCATCACTGCTGGCCTCTCATTAGCACAGAATTTGTTGTATCTGACCCTGGTGCTTATGTAACCTTGGCCCCAGAGCAGCTCAGTCTGGTTTCAAACACAAACCCAGCTTGCCCACCATTGTTTTTTACCAACGCTGCCATTTTTCCGTGTCTCGGGGCGGTGCCAGGCCAGGAGCATGTGAGCGAGGCTTTCAAGTTTCCGACACGCTGGGAGATCATGGCAACAACTGTTTATTTATATATGAACTTTAGAATTCGTGCGAGGTGCCAGCGCAACAATCACGGAGCAGAATCTCCTGACCTCGGCTCAGCTGAACCAAGGGCAGTGGCAACATGAGCTTGGTTGCTGCCAGGCTGTCCTTGCCCCGCAGGGACAGCCTGGGGGAAGGGGCCGGGCTCTGCTCACTGAGCTCGGGATTTCTCAGCTGCAAGTGCCAGTTTTGATGGGCTGTTCCCATGGTATCTGTGAGCACTGGGGGAATTCTGTCATCTTCAATCCCAGCGAACAGTTCTGAGCACTGCCCATGCAGGTTAGAGTCACCTGTGAGTTAAAATTCTACATTGACATCCTTGGAAATCCTTCCAGAGGAAGGTGTCCCTGCCCATGGCAGTGGGGTTGGAATGACAGGATCTTGAAGGTCCCTTCCAACCCAAACCATTCTGTGATGCTGTGAGGATTGTACAAAACCCTGTGTCCGTTCAGGGACTGCTTTCGCTGTGTGTTTACCCCCCAAACTGTGGGCAATGTGTGCTTAGTGAGAAACAGGTACCGAGAAAGCTCCTTAAATTGCTCCTTAATCTTATTTTACTTCATTTTACAGACTCAAAAACCTCTATCTCACATGACTCATTCTTCTCTAAGTTCCCTCCAATGGAGTTACTTTTTGGTCCCCCAGGAATTTTCATACAAAGGGAAAAACCCTTATTTCTGTTATTGTTTATGGAGGAGTTGGCAACATTGAGAAAAGCACATCAGAAACCTGGGGGAAAACTCCCTCCCGATTTTCTCGTTTCTTTTCTCCCCCCTTCTCCTCCCATTTCCACAACTTTTCATATTTTCGGAAGAAGATTTCCATTTAACCAGAACTCCAAAAATGTAATAGCATATAATCACTTCACTCATGTGCTGTATTCAGCTGGGAAGTAAACCCTGGGATACATCTAAGATGGGAAATGCATCCCCCTGCTGCCCCGCTCACCGGGGTGACCCTGCTCTGCATCCAGGCTGCCACAGGCCCTTGTGTCTGCGCCACAAAGCATTGATATGCACAGCTACAACAGCCCCTAATGACGAGGTGTCTTAATTTGGTTTTTATTATGTGATTAAAGGTACAATAAGGTAAGTGCTCAACAAGAGGGAAGACCATTGTTCTGCATCATTAAGCTCACAGCGGCCCAAAAAGAAATTGTAGGCAATGTGCCAAAGCCCTTAATGAAGAGGATCTCTTTGAATTATCTGTGGATGAGGAAGGGATAAAGCCTGAGCCCTGGTATATTTGATCCTCTTTGTGCTCACTGTTAGGAGGACTTACGGAGCCAGCCGCACCGGACCTTCTGGAATTGTAATTTATTGGAGCATTAATTTCCCAGCCACACTAAAGCTCTTGGCCTAATAGAGAAAGTGCAGTTATGTGCTATTATTAATTCCTTCAAGTGTTTTCTGAATTCCTACATCTCGGAGTCATGAACTTTTAAAAAATAAGGCTAAGGGGATTTATTTGTAACGATGCTCAATGTGCCCTGAAACCAAGTTATGCAAATTTTGCCTAACTCAGACTTTTTTAAACAGCAATGCCTTCTTATCACATGATATTGGGGTTACATGGATGACACAAAACCACTGTAAGAGACATTTTCTACTGTTGGCGGATTTTGAAACTTTTATCTTCTATATCCTGTAATTTTCAATGGCAGTGATCCTTCATCTCCCTCACCGTTAAATTTTAAGTGATTGCCCTTGTGCATAGGTTACATGAGGACGTATTTTTATAGTTGTAGTGACATATAATTATCTGGATGTGCTCCATAAGCTATAGACTTCCCTCCCTCCTATCTTGCAAAATAGAGAAATCAAAGTAGTCCCCTGTTAAAACAATTTTGCACAGTTATTTATATTCTGGAATAATCGGGGATTATAGTCTTAAATAATTCAGGTTTTGCCATGTTAGAAATCCCAGTTCTACAGGATTACATGCACCTTTCACTTCCGTGGAAGCTGAGGGTATTCCAAGTGTTTCCCCAAAGACTTCCACACTTCATGAGGAGCACTGGGCACTCCCACAGTGCTGAGACCAGGCTGCAGCTCTCTGCAGGCTGATTCCTAAAACCAAACTCCTGCCAGGGATCTGCACCTGCAGCCAGCACCGGATAGTTCAGCCATCTCAGATGTCGCCAGGAACTGTTCCTGGGACTGATTTCAGGACATGCATTTAAAGAATGTTGTCCTGCATCTGTTGGGAGATGTCAGTGAGTTGTAAACATTCTCTGTCCCCTTCCCTTCACGACAAAAACTGAGCGAGATTCCTGAGCAATCACAGCATTCGTGACCTGGCGCTGTCTCAGCCGGTCCTGGTTCTGCACTCCTGAGTGCCACTCACTGACAGTCCCCAAACCCAGACTGCCCAAAACCTTGGCAGGATGAGGGAGCCCCCACAGCCACTGCTGTACCTGAGCAGAGCAGTCACACAAACCACACCTGGTCCCAGGTGTGCTGCTGCAGGCGGCATCTGCCGCTGGTTCTGTTCTGAGCGCTGCCTGAAAAATCCGATCACTCCCCTCCAAAATTCCTGCCCCCATCACATGCACCACAGCTTAGCAGGAGGAACTGTGCTGGTATAAATAGAAATGACAGTCAACATGTCTTTCTATTTGCTCCCACTGCGTTTTTTTTATTCCGCGAAGCGTCAGCGTCCTTTGGGTGAGCGAGCGAGAATTAGATCACAACTACGTGGTTAAAATTTAATCACTTCCCTACTAGCACAACATACCGACCGCATCTTTTATTCACTTTGTTGTCAGTGACATCAGTGTCTGGGATCAGCTGCAGGTGGGAAGGCAGCAGGACACGGGATTGCTGAGCAATTCCCTCTGCCGGCAGCACGGAGCAGCGCCGGGAATGTCACCCGGCAATTGTCACTCACCCTAAACCACCCCAGGAATGGCGAGGGGGTAAAAGTACAGCTCGAAGGATCTGGGTAGTGCCTGTCCATCCAGAGTCTTGGTACACACAGACCAATTCCCCTTTTCAGTATTTTCCCCTTTTCACTATGAGTGTACGTGCCCGTGAGTGTTTCCAGAGGGATCTGCAGGAATACATCCCGAAACACCTGGCCATCACTTTGCAGGGCTCCATCCCGCTGCCCCAGCCCAAACTGTACTGTAGATGTGACAGAATGAGGAATTTCAGAGGCAGGCAGAAGGAAAAGCAGAAATGGGAAAGAACACCTTTGTAATAGAGGCTGATGCGTTAATCCACTCACAGAAAACTTCTCAGAAGCTTCATGAGTGATTTGGTCTATAAAGATCTGTAGGGCAGTAGTTTTAATCTGCTGTTAAATCTGTTTGCTAGCTGGTATTTTACACACCGAGGTGCCAAAGCTACAACAAGGGGATACAAACTCACGGTGACAGAGCAGACTGAGCACCAGTGAACGCACTGCACACGAACAAGTGGCTCTAGGTACTTGTAAACAGGTACAGAACCTTCCTCGTGCACCTTTCCCAACTTGTGGAAGGAGTGTGGGACCAAGCCACCATCCTTGACAAGAAATTTTACCTAATATGCTCTGGAGAAATGAACACAGTCTTATTTCGTGATGAAAGTTTTGTGCAAAGTTTGATGTATGATACAGCTACATTTAAATATCTGATGATGTGAATGGGAAGGTACAGCCTAAGAACATAATCATTAACACACAGATTTCAAACAAGGCAAACCCCCTTTCATCTCCAGTTCCTGCCATTCCAGCTTCCCTGCCCTTAACAGTGGTCACAAGCCTAAAAAGAGAACATTTGCTTTTAGAAACGAAATCTAATTCTTTACCTGACAAACTTCATACAGTAACTTGTACTGCTCTTCTGGCTTCTGCAGAGTGCACAAACTGCATCCCATGTTTAAATTAAAGCGGCAGAAAGGATCTTCCTTATTCCCCCGGGCAGCCAGAGCGATGTCTGTGACCAGCGCACATCCAGGTACCGCAGGGACCCGCAGGTGAGGGGATGGGGATGGAGTCGGCAGCGGGAGCCGCGGATCTGAGCTCTGCTCTGCTCTGCCCCTGCTCAGCGCTCCCAGCTCTCTGCCTCTGCCGGCGCCCAGGCTCGCCTATATACCGCCACTCATGCATATTAATCAGCTCTCATTGACTATTCATAACAGACAGTGATACACAAGCTATAATTGCCGGCTATGACAGCTGAAATTCCTCTAATTAACAGGCGAGCGCTTCAGTAGCAGGCATAATAAAGGACACTAACAATTTTGTAAACCATTTTGTAGCAATTACAAATAAACACGACTGCGTTTCACTACGGTCCCTCAGGATAATTCTTCCCACATTTCCGCAGGCTGGAAGCCGGGTTTATGAACGTAAGGCACAATGAAACGAATGTCATGGTACAGAACTCAGCCATGGTGAAGTTGAATGCGCTCAGTAGCATTTATTTCCCTCCTGGACTGTGGGGATATTTGAGAGGCTCAGTTTTACAGCAGGAGCTGACCGAGCTGGGTGTTTAACAAGCACAACAGAGAAAGGCATCTCTGTCCCTGAGAGCCTCCACAGCCTTGGGACCTGGCTGCAAAGCAAAGCAGATATATGTGAAAGTACGTGGATTCAGGGAAAAAAAAACCCAACAAAAAAGAGTGTCTTGTGTTAATATAGATCAGCTTTAGATTAATATGTATTCCAAGAGAAAAATGGCCATTTATGCTACTGACTCCCATTGTGTATTGGAGTGGTGTAAATGGCAGGTTCACATATTATCTGCGATATTAAAAATATAAACTTTATGGGATTATAAAAATAGGTACAATAAAATCAGGATGGCATTTACGAGTACTCAGCATTTGAGTGCGCAGATCTGCATTAAACCTGCACCGCAGATGTAAAGGATAAGACAGCAGTGAACTGCCCAATGAGCTAGAAAAGTACTCGTAAGTCATGGGCTTTATGGGTATTTTCCAGCCTGTGGGAAGCGCTGCCTTGTGTTGGGAGTAGGATTGACCATAATTTTCCCCGTTGTTTAAGCATTCAGAAGGGGGTGCATTTTTATAACCTCGCTGCAATTCATTGTGCTGTAAAGGAGAGAGGGTGACAGTGCAGCCAGGAGTGAGAGCGAGGGTGCCATTCCCCCAGGCACGGCACGGAGAGCCTGGGGACCCTGGGCCCTGGTGATCTGACTGGTTCTGGCTGTTGGCTCAGCGAGTTTCTGTGGATCACAATGGAAATGTTGTGCAAGGACCATCTTTTCTGGCCAAACTCTGCACGCAGGTGTTTGCTGTGGGTACCTTGCAGGATCCTCAGCTCTTGCTACAATGGCACTGACTCAGGGTTTGCATTAAAATGCTCAGTGCTGCAGTGCAGATCATGCTTTAGGACAATTTTAGTAAATAGAGACTGACAAGAAGGGGTCCCTTGACTCTGAGGCTTTATTTTATTATCAAAATTTGCCTGCCTACAGCAAGAAACAAAGAACAGCAAGAAAGGAGACCTCGTTCCAGTGGTGTCCAGTGACAGGACAAGGGACAATGGGCACAAATTGAAACACAGGAAGTTCTACCTGAATATGAGAAAAAACTTCCTTATTGTGAGGGTGGCAGAGCCCTGGAGCAGCTGTCCAGGGAGGCTGTGGAGTCTCCTTCTCTGGGGTTATTCAAAACCCACCTGGGCATCATCCTGTCCAACCTGGTCTGGGTGACCCTGCCGTGGCAGGGGGTTGGACTGGATGATCTCCAGAGATCCCTTCCAGCCCCAGCTGTGACTGAAATCCCTGCCAAACACCCCAAAGCAAGTAGGAACTTTATCCTGAGCTGTGACTGTGCTGTTTCCCTGCTGAGGGAACTGCTGCCATGGTGGAAGAAGCTGCAAGGATGGAGCGAGGCAGAGGAAGCCTGGATTTACTGCTGCCCTCAAGGAATGATTCAGGTATCCCTGGTCAGATATGCCAGGCACATGGTTGACAGCCAGCAAAAATGCCACTATGCATCTTGAACAACTGGAAAATTCTTGCATGAGGGGACTGGTGTTCCCTAACAGCAGAAAAAGATGATGATGATAAGGGAATTAAATTAAAAAAACCCCCCAGACTCTATGGAAATGGTAAAAAGGTTGATGGCTTTGATTAGATAATTTTTGGTTATGTAATTTGATTAAGCAGCTTAAGGTAAAGCTTCCAAAAATGTTGTCCACGATTTTGGTTTTCTTTTGAAATGCAATTAAGTTTCTTCCCAAATACTAGATGCTATTTAAATAAATGTTAGTGTTCTGTTCAGGTGGCTGAGGCCAGTCAGGAATTGTTTTTTTTTAGGAACAGCAGGCAGCTGGATCTGCTTAGAAATAAACCAGAAACATGCAGGATATTTAAATTCCAATTTCAACGGAAATGCACCTATTTGTTATTTCCCTATAGCAACGTGATGGACTGCAGGAGATAAAGTTTCATGCGATTCAGAGAGATAATCCCCAAGTCAGGCTGGGAGAATAAGCCCAGCAGAAGGTTTGTTTTGATGTGTGAGTGGAGGGTCCCATAAAAGTGATGTTTGGGATTCTCCAGCTGACACAGCCCCAGCAGCAAAGAGCTCAGCCCAGTAAATGAGCTGCTGCTGGAGCCAGGCCAGTGCCCATCTCGCTGGAGATGTTTCCATTATTGAAATAGAACTTGTATCTCCCTATTCACCTCATAGGCAAAACTGGCAGCACTGCCTCAGGTCAATACAGATTAGATTTTACAGTATTTTGCCAAACTTTAAATATTTGGGCTGTAAATTTGTGTTCTGGCCATTGTCAAGTGCTGATTTCTGCCCTTAATAGTCCACTTGAGCTGGAGTTTCAGTCATTTCCAAGAGCAAAATTACAGGAAAAAGAAATGTTTGCCTCTGTTCTGAAATTCTGGGTGTTTTCTTCGAGAGGGTTTTAGTATCAATGTAATTTGAAACAAGAATTTGAAGTTTGGCACCGGGATGCTTTGCGTTGTCCCTGTGAAATCTGCTAAATTTGGTCAGCTCCGAAGCTGTCGCGATTTGTGTGTTCTCAGCACGAAGTCAGTGCAAGTTTCCAGTTTTATTCCTGTGAGACCTTAAACGAGTTTGGTGAGAGAAGGGCTGAGGAGCCCAGCTCCGTTTCCCGAGGGCTCTTTGTGAGGAGGGAGGATGGATATCCAGAACAAAGGGATGCTCTGGCTGCTCCTCACTGCTGGATCATCCAGGCAGGGAGAGCCCCACGAGCTGCTGGGACGGGCTGGATGTTAATTGTGTCACTGCATTTGTTCTGTGACACTGACCAAGGAATCCTGGTGCCCTACAGGAGCCCCATCCCCACCTGCAGCACCTGGGGCAGGTACCCAGCCTCCCTCGGATCAGGCAGCTCCTTATGGGATCTGTCATCTGCGCTAACGCTGTGTCCTGTGTGGCCTCGCCAGGGCCACGGATAACGAGCTTGACCCACCGTAGGGCAGAGGAGGGTTTCTATCACGAGTAATGGGAGCGTTCGAGTGGTCCCTGCTGAACGTGAGCAGCCCGGGCTGAATGGGAAGCCAGCGAGCCGGCTGACGGAACAATGGGAAATGGCCTTTCAATGCACAAGGTGCCAGCCAGAGCTTTCATTAGCATTTATCTCGACTGCTCACTCCCCACCGCCTGCGTGTGCCCACGGCTGCAAAAACCCCTCTGCCACAATACCTGGCTCTGAGCAGCAGACATTTGCTTTGAGTCCAAAAGCTGAATCCCAGGGAACGGAGAAGGTGGGGAGCAGCCAGGCTGCCTGGGCCACCACAAGGGGAGGATGCTGCTCTCATCCCCGGGAAGCTGCAGGTCCTGGGCACACAAGGAGGGAAAGCTGCCACACACCACGGGCTGGTTTGGCTTTTTGTGCGTGTCTTGGTTTCAATTTGCAACCTCCCAGCTTGCAAAGACAGACCTAATATACATTTTGCTGTTTAAATGTTTGATTTATTCCGTGATTAAGCCTGCCAGGTGCTGGCAGGTAAGGGGGATCCACGGGAGACTGGCGCACTTCAGGTGTCCCGCCTGTCTGCACGGGATGGTGAATCCGAATAAAGAGGGAAATGAAGCACTCATGAGGGACCTGCACCCTGGAGGGGATCATTATTAGGGAACTCAAAGGCTAAAAAGCTCCCTCTGCCAGCTTTTCAAGGGTAGGGGCTGGCGCTGCCAAGGGTTGGCTCTCGGACAGCAGTTCCCACCAGCAAGAATAAACCCGTGTCCTTTGTGCGAGGAGCAGATGGCACCGAGCTCCTGCACAGAGCTGGCCCCACACCAAACCCAGCTCGGCGCCGGGAGTTGCTGGTGCCTGCGAGAGCAGCCATGGCTTGGCATTGTTTGTTTTGTTTCTTTAAATGCAACTTGGCTCTCCTGCCACGCAGTAACTATTTAACATTATATTTCTGTACATACACTTAGCAAGTTCTGTTTAAACAAGTGATTCCTATTTAAGCAGCGTGATTAGGGAAGCGTGTGCTGAATGTATCAATACTTTAATTACTTTTCTTGTTTTTACAAATATTTAAGACCTGTGAGAAACAAAAGCAAGGAAAAAGAACAGCTGTGACTTTATAAATAATTCTTGCTTTGGTGTGTTAAATAAACAGAAGTCGTGGAACTGTACAGATCATGGTTACCCGGAGTGGTGTGGAAGAGAACTGTGTTACACAACCATCTTTCAAGTATCTGGGGTTTTTCAAATGTGCAAAGCCGCTTTTTAATTATTACCATTGGGTTACCTTTATTAAAGCTCGAGAGCCTCTGTTGGGAATGTGTTCAGACTGAGCTCTGTTTCCCTGTGTTTATTTGAAAATGTTCAATAATACAACCCACTGATAGTGCGAAGCGTTGGGTTCTTAATAATACATGTAATTAGTGTGGATCTAATTTAAAAATACCCTTCTGAGAAGTTCTTTGTTGAATATGTGAAAGCAAACCAGGATTTTCTATGGCATCGTGCAGGCACAATAATTAAATACATACTCTAAATATAACAGCAAAAAAAAATCTCAATTCTGGTGGGTTTTTTTTGCATGTGGGCATAGCAATCTGCCTATGCATTGGAAGCTTCAAGACTGAGCCAAAATATTTAAACTAAAACACACCACAAGAGAGGATGTGAAAGCAAATGTAAAACTTTGGCTTTATTCCCATCAGTTAATGCTGAAGTCTTGAGATCCTTATTTGCTCCACTTAGCATCTCTGAAAGAGTTCCAATCCTCAGAAGTCACTTAAATGAAATGATGCTTATTGTTAAACTGCTGAAGGAACTCTGCTGTCCTTGGAGCTCTTTAAAAGTCTGATACCTCTGTAATTTACAGCACTTGAGAGAGGCAGTGGTGTTTCAGGAGAGCCCCATCCCTGCAAGCACTGCAGGGCCAGCAGATACAACATTGTTGTGTTTGTTCAGGCTTTCACGAAGCAGAATGGTGAGGTCAGAGCAGGGAAAATATCTGTTTAATGTGCCACTGAGACCTGGTGGAGGGGAGAACCAGGAGAGCTGACCCAGGGACCAGGACACTCCTCCTCCCCTGTGCTGCCACTTGGGGTGTCAGTGCCGAGAGGTCTTGGTCAAAGCTGGAGACAAAAGGGGCTCCGTGAGCCCGAGGATGTTGGAGCTGCACCCACAGCGATGGCACCGCGATGGCAGTGGGCGAAGAGACTGAACTGATCAAACAGGGAGTGCTTTCAACCTGCACCCAACCAGCCCCAAAATCACACCTGCCCATGCCACACTGCCAGCCCTGCAGTGCCCAGACAGGGCAGGACCTGGCAGCAGCTCCCACTCCTCGTCCTTCTGCTCAAACCCCTTGTCCCTTCCCCACTGGTGACACAATGGAAGCAGCCACCGCGAACCACAAAACCCAAAGTACGGAAGGCTGGCAAGGAAATGAGGGAATCTGATTGCAGGCTGGATTTGTGTTCTAAAAGCTTCTTCCATGCTAGCTGAAACCTCAGCTTCCTCACAAAAAGCATCTTTGATTTCCTGGTTTTGATGCTGCAACAGCCAAACTAATCTCTGTAATTTTTTACGGGTTATTTAACTGGACAGCTTCTATTTAAGAAGAATGACAAATTTAAGCTCGCACAAATTGTCGGTTTTTACATGGCGAAAGTGCTGTGGTTGTTGTTAGCAGTTACAAGAACACACAATAGGAAATTAGGAAGATTTAAAGGAAGGAAGTGGATAATGAAAGTGGGGGAGTGTGGAGTCAAATGTTAGTTATACACTCGTGTTCATCAGGTTCACATGCTCTCAAATCTGAAATTACTTACAGAGCATCAATCCCCATTTTGATTTTGCTGTGAAATATCACTTGAGAGAGGCAGTATTGGTAAGCACAGGCTGCTGTGAGTGATGGTTATTTCAAAATACGAACGTTTTCTGTAGAAGTGATAATACACTTTTAATAATCTCAGAGCGCGCCAAATGGTTCGGTGGACTTGAACGCCGCATAAAAACTATTGACACAGTAGTTCATCTTGAAAACTGATAGACACGTGCCCCAAAAGCTAATAAAGTTCATCCTAATACAAACGAGCAAGTAAAATAGTATATCATAGCCTGTGATAGCTTTGGCTCCTGATCATATAACTGTAGCCCAGGGACAAAGAAAATTGAAGTGATTTAGAAAGGTACCCAGTAGGATATATCTGATATTAGGCAGTTTGCTGAAGCAAAACAGTAATGTCAGAGAGACACAAAGGTGTAAAATCCATTTGACTGTGTCCAAGTGCTTCTGCTCTCTGACCTTAATGTCTCCAGATGAACTCCCCTTAGGGTCAGCTGGATAATGCTCAATAACCTATGGCCGGAAACTGCCAAGACCTGCTAAGGATGATCACAGCCTTCACTGCTGTGTTTGAGCTGCTGTATTCATATTAAGGATTTTAAGCCATTTCTACCTGAAAAGATACGATCTTCCATTTCTCAGTTTTTACTGCTCCACACTTAATATGAACCAGAGCAAAACAGGAATGCCATCTACGGTTCATTAGGTTTTATATTAACCGCCCGATGAAAAGAATATGGGGGAATATTAAGTATTAATGGTAAATGGCAGTCAGAATGAAAGGCCCTGCTTATATGTTTGCCTCTGTTTTCATTGCCAGGTTCAGGTGGACAATGAGGGGTTTGATTGCTAATTCTCAGCCAGAGCTCCTGTGCAGGGAAGGCCCAGGAGACGAGCAGCCCTTCAATGAGCCGGGATTCGAGTCTTTTAGGAACAAAGGAAATGTAAGTGTTCATTTCTGGCTCTGAAGTCGGGAAAGATGTGTTTTCACAGAAGGAGATTGGCATTAGCTCCAGAGCTGGTGTGTGTGATTAACTCCACCGTGGGCTCTCGGAGGGGACAGCAGTGGCTCTGCTGCAGACGTGCAGCAGCAGCAGCAGCAGAGTCTGTGCTGCAGCAAAAGTGCAGGAGAACAGCTCAGGGGTGTGGGGTAAGAGGAGAGGAACGGAGGGGAACGGGGACTCTGGCTGGCTGCAGTCCCAGAGCCAGGCCGTGTCTGTGCTGGGAATTCACCTGTGCTCTCCCAGTCTTGAAACCAAGGGAGGATCCAGAGGTGGCTCAGGTCCTGTCCAGCGCAGATTTTNAAGAAAACACGCGCAGTTGACGAGGCTGAGGAGCAATGAAAGAGCTAAGAGAGCGCTAAAAGAGTTAGAGGGCAGAACTCTCTGACCTTTATTTATATGTTCTTAGAAATCACCGTGGATTGGAGGTAGAAATTACCACCTCTCAATCACACTGGTCAAAGGAAAAATCTATCACATGTCTCCACCTAGGAGAATGGAATGAAAACAACAAGAACAGTTAGCAAAAACATGGCCATGTTTACAACAGCATGCCTGAGAAAGTACTACAGCAAAGAGAAACATTGAAGAACTGTAAAACTCAAAACAACACTGCCCAGCACAGATTTCCTTGGTTTAGCTCAGGAAACACCCCAACAATGCAGCATCACATCTGCTCCCTGTTCAAACCCTGCACTGCCATCTCACCAGCCCGTGGAACGGCAGTGCTGCTGGTTCGTGTCTCATTTCATTATAAAATCAATCCTATTGCGAGCCCATGGACTGGATAACAGACTCTCTAAGCATTAATGCCTTCTCTGACACAAGAGGGATACTTTCTATGCCTAACTTGGCTCATCTTGAACAAGGAATTCTGGTTCAGTGAGGGAAATCACAGAATCAGAGGAGTATTTAGGCTGGAAAGATCCCTGAGATCATCGGGCCCCAGCATTAACTGCTGCTGAGGGCACAGAACTCCAACTTTGTTCTTTTCCCAGCTCACGTTACCTGGCTTTATTTTCAGTGGCACTGGAAGTGATTTCCACCTGGTATTAGCACGTATTTCTGGGCAGCCCTGCGAGTCAATGGCAGGTGACATGTTCATTAATGAAAGAAATAAATTACTCACACTGGCTCTTGTATTGGCCAACTGCATCGAGTTTCCCTCAGCTGCACTTCCTCTGCCATTTCCTCCCTCAAAATACACATTCTGATAAGCAGGATTGATCAGGAAGGATTGCAATGAACACACAAATATAAATATTTGATAAAAGAAATCAAAATACACAGGGAATCATAACCCAGAAATGATCTTTCCTATCAGAAGACACATTCAGCCTCTAATCTTGACATTTCCAGCAAAGCCCCAGAGCTGCTGGTTTTCCCCAGTCCAGAAACTGCATTCCAGTTTTCCTGCAGACTGATGTTTCTCTGCACTTCTCTGCAGAAATAGACCAATGTCCTTGATAAGAATTTTACAGACAGAATGGAAGTTAGAATAGAAATATTAATTAATGAGATTATCTAGTAACGGACACAATAAGTGGCTGTGTTTCTTTCAAAGTTGTATTACGTGTCCTGAATTTTCATCCTGGTGGCTGACTGCAGCATGAAGCTGGGATGCAGAACTTGAAAGTTTGTGTGGTTTATGGTGTGACTGTATTTATTTTAAATATGTTTGGTTTGGGTCGTGGTTTGACTGTTTTGAGGTATCAGGTGTAGATGGGAAATAAGTTTTCAATGACGTTTCTTATCCCCTGCCCATCTTTGTTCTCCTCTGGTCCCCCAAACGAGAGGGGTCTGCACAGTGCTGGGCTTTCTTTTCCAATGATTGGTGTCTGTTCTGACCAGGATGATGGCAGAGAACTCAGACCCTGTTTAGGATGTGAATGTGCTGGATTGCACACCCGTGTCTAGAGGCACAATCACTTCAGGGCTGGGGGGAAGAGACTCTGGATTTCTGAGAAATTTACCTGTGACAGCATTAATTAAGTCACAGATGAAGGAGGTGCCTATTTAAAACACTACATTGGTTTCCAATATGGTGATCAACACAATTTTCCGTGCTACTTTAATTTTTTTTGCTGTTTCTTGGCTGGAGCGAGAAGGTTATAAACTGCCAGGCATGTATTCCCAAGTCTTTGAAATTCCAGTTGCTCTCTGCTTTCTTTGAGTTTCATGTTCTTAGTGGAGGAGAGAAATCACAATAATTACAGCAGCTTAAAATAGTCTCATTTCATGGTGTGGCTAACAAGTGAAACTACAAGTAATGATGTAATCTAACATGTCAAAAAAGAAAATGAAAAGAGGAGACAGAAGGCAGGACGGAGCCAAGGGATGCGTGTGCCATGTCATCTTCTAATTAACTAACTGATCCTTTAAACTGTCAAAATCAGCCAGCAACTCCATGGCCCAGTGTCTGATTAATATTCATACTGGGCCACGAGAAGCTCTGATTCCAGTCCCAGTGGTTGTAGTTAAACATTAAAAAAGGAAAGAGCCGGGCTAGGCAGGGCTGCAGGAGCCCCCCACTGACAGGGAAACGAAGAGAGGCCACCCTGCTCCCCACCCTCTGCTGGGGGACCCGGGTTGTACATTGAAAAGAACCCCCCCAAAAAACCAATTATTTTCCTTCTTGCCACGAGCTGCCACGCTGTTAATCACATTAAGCTCCACGTTGTCAAAGGACAGAAAGAGGCATGGAATTTTTCGCAACATTAGCCCATTTTTAATTTTGCCCACACCAAAGGAACAGGCAGTTAATAAACCCCGGTGGTTTGGAGGGATGGGGGAATTCATTTTGCCGTGTAGGATGCAATTCAGGATTGTTTTTGCAGAAATCTGGGGCCCGCAAGAAAAATAATCTTCCATAATCTTCTTATAATGCAATTATTCTCTTACATTTCAGCCTGCCAGTCTCTTCCTACTCCCACTAAGCAGTTTCCTGAACCTTGAAGTCTAAGGGAGCAGCTGACATTTGGTTTCTCCATTCATTTTCTGTTTAATTCCTCATGGCAGGACAATGCTTTAAAAAAAAATAATAAAAATCCTCTCTGCTCTGAATTACATGGACTATTTTGGGGCCCAGCCCGCCATAGCCAGGGATGTGCCTGTGTGCAGGAGAGGATGGGGATGGGGGGGTAATTCAGCACCTTCTGAAGTCAAAAGGAGTTTTGACATCAGCCTTGTACAAGTAATTTCAGGTCTAGACTATTTTGAGGGCAGTTAATCCTGTTTTATACTTGCCATTTCTAGCTGTGCATGGCATAGTAGGAAGCAATATATTATCCAGCCCTTTATAGCAGCATGATCAGTAAAGGAGTAGCTGAGCCATAAATCACATGCTAGACCCCTCAATGAAAAATAATTAAATTGTTGGAATCTCATTAATTGATATCCTTTATTTAATTGATACACTAAAGGAAAAATATCTTGGTTTGCCCCCTGTTTCCTCTGTTCTTTTCCCTGCCCTTGGCAGTTTCCTCTGCTATAACTTTTTGCAGTCTGACACAGCACTTGGAGGAAATAAAGGCCACATTTCCCACATCACCTGCAGAGCCTGTGAGGGTCCCTGTTCCTGGGAATCAGGCGGGTGAGGAGCAGCACTCCCTGGGAATTGCCCTCCTGCATCTCACCAGGACCATCCCAGCTCATGGACTTTGGGTTCTCACCTCAAAGCCCTCTCAGCCCTGGCTCCCAGCAGCCCAGGTTTTGGCCACTGAAGTAATTTCTCCTGGTTTTCCATGAGCTGTGGAGGCTGGAATGATGCCTTAAGATTCAGCTTTTCTATTTTTCAGCTCCTGCCCTGCTTTAGTGTAACTCTCAAACTCCATATAGTCTGTTAACTCCTGTTCTCCCATCCTGCTCAGACACAACAAATCCTCTCCAGGCTGCACTCAAGGACACCTCGTTGGCCCAGGCCCCCAAAGATGGAAACGGAGCCTCTAAAAGGGGGGACAGACTTGGGCTCAATTCCATCATCCCCTGGAATTGGCATTGGAGAATGAACCCTGATCTGGGAATGGATCCAAACTGATCCAAGTGGAGCAAACTGGTGCCCCGGGGTCCAGCTTGGGTGTGGCCTCTCCCGGAGAGGCTCTGAGTGCCCGAGGTGTCCCTATTGAAGGCCCTGCAATAAATCCCCAGTTTATTCTCTTTCTCCTGTCTGGCCTCTGCTCTGGGGAGCCTCTGATCAGGCGTCAGGAAGTGTCAGAGTATCCTGGGACAGACCCCAGAACTGGTGCTGTGGAGCTCCTGGCCTCCTCCCTGGCCATGAACACACAAATCTGGGGGAAGATCTCCACCAAAACACCCGCTCTGTGCCTATGGAGAGCTGGGATTTCTCTGGGAGCCACCCAGTGCTTTCTCACCCCTTTCCAAAAAATTTATCTTCAAGCAAAGCCATCAAGCCAAATATTTAACATCACATATTTAACTCTGTTGTTTGAGCTCTACCATGGATGAAAGGCAGGCTCCATTAAAGAAAAAAATAAAATTAAATACTCTGAAGTGTCTATCAGCCGGGTTAACATCAGGCTCCGAACTGCCAGACCACAAATCTTGAATATGTTGACGCTAAACGTCTATGAGGAGCGTGTGTTATGGATCAAAGCACACACTGATTAATCCAGCAGAGACAAAAGTCTGTCACTTTGGTCATGGTGGCATGATACCACTGAAGACAGGGCTGAGGAAGAGCAGGAATAGAAAACAAATGCCAGTGAAAGAAAGAAAAGAGAGAAAAGGGGATTACAATCTAAAATAAAAGTTTTATTAGGTCAAATGTGTTCATCCATGGATGCAGTTTCTACATGCATTTCCTATTTTTAAAAAATAAAATTCTCAAGATTTTGGGGGGATATGAATTTATATCTATTTCCCTGCCACAATTTTCTTAATATAATTTTATATTAATTCAAGCAGTTCCTAATTTTTCTTGTGAGAGCTGTCTACATGAAGCTGTTTACGTTGGTACATCATCAGGGAACAGGAACCTGGAATCACAGCAATGCATTCTGAGCCAGACTGTTTTCTCCAGCAGTTTGCTGGTTTATTCTGCATTTCTGCCAAGCAGT
Source organism: Pomatostomus ruficeps (assembly GCA_013400735.1). NCBI lineage: Eukaryota > Metazoa > Chordata > Aves > Passeriformes > Timaliidae > Pomatostomus > Pomatostomus ruficeps. The sequence continues at coordinate 40,949 of VYZT01024177.1, read as the reverse complement.
TTAGCAGAGCAGGGTCTTGTTCACGTGTAGTTTTACTGCAGTCCTTCAACTGAGGTGCTAAAGTAGAACACTCCCTACTTAAAATCTACTTTAAAGCAGAGGAACACTTCTTTTTTCGTATTTTCAAGTATTTTTCCTTTCAGCATCACAGGCATGGGCACTTCCCTGTATCTGGGATGTCTTCCTTAAATAATGCTTCAGAAACCTGTCCTGTAACTCACAAAGGAACACTTCTCTCAAACATTTTCCACTTCGTTTCAGTGTTTGTTTGAAAGCGTTTCAAACATTCACTTTCTCTGCTTTCATATCTTCTCCCTCACTGTAGAATTTAGTGTTTAATTAGAAAGGGGAAAGACAACTTAGGAAAATGAGACTTCCCTAAATTCAAACTTTAATACTGAAAATATTTCTTGTGTAGGAGGCAGCAAAGCCAAAGGTCTGTGGGGATCTGTACACTGATTCCATTCAGAGGAATCTGATTTTTTGGGGAGAATGGGATGCCCAGCACCCTTTTTTAGCTTCCAGGAGAGTCTGTGGCTGAGCTCTGCTGCAGGGCTCCCAGTCCTGCTGTCCCTCAGGGGTGTTTTGATGTGTCCCCAACATTCTGACAGGATGGTCACTTTTATCATCCTCATATCCTGGCCATGCAGGTGCAGCTGCCTCAATGAATGCATAATGCATGCCCTGGGTTTCTCCAAAGCAGGCTGAGGGGGTTTATTAAGCACACATTTTGTCCGTTTTCCATCTGATTTGGATAAGGTATCAGCAATCTCAGAGCAGAGGTATCTGTGTGTGTGAGCTGTGCATATTTTATGGTGGCAAAAGCTGTTTGTAGCGTGGTCTCTAGCAAGCCTGGAAGTACAGGCACCCTCAATTTTACCTGATTTTATTGCACAGTGATGCCCCGGGTTTTCTGAAGGAATAACCACTGCTGCATCCAGGAGATTCCTTTAATGAGCCACTGCTCGGTTGTGTTTGTGCCCAGCTTGTTTTTCTGCATAATTCAGAAGACAGCTGTCACAGCTACCTGCTGTCCTGCCTGAGACCTGGACAGGGGTAAATAACCCTGACATTTGCACAGTGCTGAAGAAACCCCACAGTGGGCCCAGCTCTCTCCGTGAGCCTCCCCGATCCCATTCCCAGCAGCCAGGCTGGGATATGGGGAAAAACAACAGCAACAACTCATCACATCACATTACACTGCCAGAACGAGCAGGCCTTTCCTCAGAGAAAGAGTTAAAGTTAACTGCATGGCAAAGACCATGAGATCAGAATCCTGGGACTCAGGAACTGATTTATGCACTGCAAATGTGTATCTCCTTTTCAGAAAAGGCCATTTCCTGTTTAAAAATGTAAAAATACTTGATTAAACTCTGCGGTTCCCAACCCAAACACATTACACTCCTTAGTCCATTAAAACTCCGCGAGGCCGTTACTTATCGTGCTGTGATGGATTGATTGTATTTAATCTCTCCTCCTTCTGAAGTTGCTTTCATTTCCTGCAGCCCTGTGCCCTCGCGGCACCAACGCACCAGCAGAGCCCTCGCCGGCCGCCAGCAGAGCTGATTATAAAAGTCCATTGTCCCTTGGACAATGTTGATATGAAAACAGCCACATTTTATGAGTCATTATTATTATTGTTATTATTGTCACAAACGCAGATGGGAGCGGGAGCGGGCTGGCAATAAGGACACCTGAGCAGGCTCCGCTGAGAATTCTTATCTTCGACCACTAAATTAAGTCAATGTCAGAAGGTCTAATACATTCAAATGACACTGCACTATATTACTGTATGAAAAGCGCTTTTTAGCTGAAGCTAAGCACAGAGCAAACACGTTTCTTAAAGGGAAAACAATAGTGGATCTTGACCTTTACTGTAATTGTCCAATAATAGTCTGCTATTTACCAAGAAACAAAGGTAAATACTGTCAGCACTCCAGCCTTCCCTGCTGGCTTAGAAACACACGGGGCAGCGGTGCCGTCAGACCTTTCCTGTCTCACACCTCCTCATGGAGGTTTTGTTCAGCTGAGACTCTCTCAGAAGTGTTAATCAGGCTGGGGCAAGGAATTTATGAAATAGAAACTCTCACCAAGCCGGAGCACAGCGCGAAGCCCTGGTGTACAATGTTAGTGTCATAGGTAATTAATTTCCTTAAAGATCACGTTCAGGAATCTTTTTCGGTGGAGTTTCTTAGTCACTGCTCATTTCATGGTTTAGGGCTCTGTTTATCCTGACATTGGTGAACACAAACAAGCTTCTCAAAGCTGATTTCCAGGTCTGTGCTTCTAAATTATTTCCTTTCTGCCACTCACACATTTAAAAATACGAAGTGTAGCAGCAAAAAAGCTGCTAAACTGCAGCATTCATCAGTTCATCTCATCTTGAAAGAATGGAATAATTTTTCAAAACCAGTGTGAGCTCTTGAAAAGGTAAAATACAGATCAATTCTACAGTAGACTATTTTATATTGAGAGGGGAAACTGTCTGCTTGGTGTTTGTTTTCACTTAAAGTGTCCTTACTAAGCAGTGTCCACCCTAATTTTCCTTGTACCCCCTTGTGTATGAATTCTGTTGTGAACTTTCTGTAACAAATTTGGGGGAGATGGTGGGGGAGAGTTACAGACTTCATAATTCACGGAACACTGAGTTTGGGGCTTTTCCCTTTCTCCTAAGCACAGAGCCTTAGCTGAAACTCAGGATGTGCGTTAGTGCTTTCTCAGTTCAGTGTGCTCATCAGGAGGCAGAACTAACGGGATGGCTTCTGAGTTATTCCATAAAATCTGAATATGTGGGGTTCAGTTCAGTCATCAGGAACAGGAGTAAGGAAGAAGGGAAGAATTACTGTTCTTCCCACAAACACATGGCTTCGGAGTGGTGGGAGGCAAGAACTGCTGTTATAAAATATAATGCAGCCAGAAATCTCCAAAAGGTGCCATGTTGGGATGTTTAAACACCTAACATCGATTTAATTCAAACTGATTTCCCAATGGAAATGGGATTATTTTATCTGTTAACTTATCTCCAGGAATCGAAAAATCTCCGATTCATCACTCAGGTACAGTTAATGTTGCACCTTTCAGTTCTTCAGTAAATAATTTTTCTGAGCAGTCTGATCGTGTGGCTTTTAAAACTGACCATTTGTTGGAGAAAGTGAATCACCAGCAGAAACAGTGTGAATTTTTTCCTGCTGCTGTGGACATTGCCTTTTGGCTGCCCCGGTAATTACTTGGATCACACTACAGGACTTGTGTGATTAGCCTGCAAACTTTGCTCTGACCTGGAAGAGAAAAGATCAATCTTTTGAATCTTTCCCACTGTCACAGCACACCCTGGCATTGTGCTCCTGCTCAGGGGGGTCATTTCTAAAGTCCTATGTTTAGGGTTAAAGTCTTGCTCTTGAGTTGCAATGTGTGAGGAGGGTTTAAGGAACTGTTTTGTGTGATTAAGAGTAATTCTGAGCAATTAAAGAAAACAGTTCATTTGTGGCAGGTGGCAGAAAGCTAAAGAAGATAATTACTCTTTTTAGCCATCTGTGTTAAGTGCCATTAGCAGAATTAAACTGGGATTCACCACTTTGAAATTTGAGGCAAAGTTCCTTTCCCTTAACTACATAATATAATATTGTCTGAAGTCTAATTACAAAAAAAGAGTCATTTCACCCTGCTTGCCATGAGGTGCCTGTTTGTTAATTTTGTTAAAAATGTTGGCACTCCAAGATATGATAAATTGGACAACTGCTTGCACTAAATGTCTTTGAATTACGTGTTGGCTGTGAAAAGCTGTTCAGCTTTGAGGGAGTTTGTCCTGAAAAGCCCTGATCTGCAGCAAGGAACTGCTGCTGAGAAGAAGAGACATTTCTGCCCTTTTCTCAGGTGTCCCGGCTCTGAAATACCCCCAAAATTTGCTGAGGATCCGAGCACTTCCAGTGCTGCTGGCAGCCCTGTGAAGGGACCAGGCAGTGAGCAGTTCCAGGGATGTGTGCTGAGATGTGGAAAATGCACACCAGCAAAACAAAAACCGAGCAGGGAAACCTTTCCCGGAGGAATGAACACCCAGCGCAGGCATTGCTGCCTCCTGGAGCCACCGGGAGCCCGCAGGGAGCACAAACCAATCCTTTCTCTCTCCAGCTGTGTGGTGATGGATTGCACCAGGCACTGCTGGGAGTGAAAAGAACAATTCTGGAAAAGCAGTCGTCCCTGAAAGTCTGGAATCTTTTCCAATTTCTCTATTTTCAGGTGATTATAAGGAGGCTCAATTTCATAGTACCTGGCTGATGTTTTCCCTTTTGCTATTTGTCACTCTGTACTTTCACTTTGGGTATTGGGGTTCTGCAAAATTCATGTCACGCTGTAACCACACACAGACACAGACTCACTCCCTGCATTGAGATTACTCTGGAAAAATTGCAAAATTTTCCAAACACTAATGGTACTTTTGAGTACTGAAGTACTCAGGCTTGAGATTTTTACAGTAAACTTTACACCTAATCAGCAGCAGGAGTTTTCATGTTCACAGGATGATCCCAGCTAATTAGTGAATCTTTCTTACTGATTAATACCAACTACATTTCATTTAAAAATGGATGGATTAGGTTAAGGGAGTTTTATCAGACTTTAATGACCAATTATAAATTTGAGAGTATATTAGGATTCCTCTCTTGTGTGAAACACTCCACAACTGCATTTTTCATCACCTGAAGTGGTGTTTATTGGTGGTGCTCATGTAATCCTGTGCCACAATCAGTCCTTAGCAAGGACAGAACAGGACACCTGCAAGGACCCAACAGGACACCCACAAGGACCCTGTACAGCAGGGCTGGGTTCTGAAGGTGCTGCTCTCTAAAGGCAGCACAGGACAGGGATCTGAGACGGTCTTTAAAAAAGGAAAAGGTTCACAATGTGAGCTTCAGGGATGTAACAGAGATATAAGAAATGAAGGACTGAGGATGGGATCCCCAAAACCTTATTGATCTCCCAAGAGCACTAAGAGAAAGCATCGGGGCTTTCTGATCCTTCTGGAGCAGCATTCCAGCTTTGCCAGAGGTTTTGATCTTTCCCCTTTTCAACAGACTTCACATGAAGAGAATTCTGGGTGGTTTGTGTTGGCCAACTTGGATTAACAAAGCTGCTTTTTGTTGTCAAGACATACCAAGTTTCTCTTAGCATAGTACTAAAAAGGAAATGCAGATACAGACACCCAGAGCCATCTAAGATTCCTTAAGACACCCATGCACCTGGCAGGGCTCAGCAGGACCTGCAGTGTCTGGAGGCCACTCCTGACATTCCACAGTGCCTAAAATGCCACAAAACTTGGATGTTGAGGCAGCAAAATCCCAGTTCTGGCGTGGTATGAGTGCCACTGCCAAGCTGATCAGGCTGTGGGAACAAGCGGAGCTGTAGCTCCATCCAGATGAATTAAATGTGTATTTAGAGAGGTTAGATGTTATTCTGTATAAGGTTTCTCTCTCTGTTTGTTGTGCTTTGGTCTGTAAGTCACTGCACTGCTCCTTTAGCTGGGGAGATGTCTCTGTTTGAAATAAAAACAATGTTTGCTACGGAGGCAATACAAGCACGCAGAATTCTAATGAGTGGGTTTCTGTTAAATATACAGGACAGTTATTCAGATCTCCTCTGTGAACCAGACTTACTGGGAGCGATGTTGCTAAGCTTGAGCCGTGTGTCCTTCCCAGATACTTCTCCCTTCATTATTTCCTTCCTGAGCTGTGTTCTGGGACCAGTACAAAAGAAAGGAATGGGAGGCAGAGATTGTGCAGGAGAACAAAAGCCCTTCAAATAACTCCTTTAGATACTTTTCACACTTTAATTGAATAAATTGTACAGAAAATCCTGTGTCTGTGGTATACAACTCCCTAGGTGCTCTCAGCTCCCATATCCACAGCTGCTTATATTCAAACTAGGTAATTTAATACACTTTTATCTGTATATATTGTACAGCGTCTTTTAAAATCAAATGGTTGTGAGTTTTGACTTGGAACAAAGCAAACACCCTGCAAAGGGACACTGCCTCTCTCCTTGGATGCTGCTGTTCATCTCTGGGTATCTGAGCACCGTTACAAAAATCCCTTTATGCTGCCGTTAAAACTCTGTTTTCAACCAGTGCGTAATGTCACTGACATGACATCCACGCACAAAAAAATGTATGGCTCATGGCAGTTGGCAAATCAGCTCCTGCCTGGTGCTCCCCAAGGGGAGGGATTCATGCATGAGGCTGCCAAAAGAAGGGTCATGATTCAGTTTGGCAGGGGCATAGCCTGGACACATTTTCCTTTAATTGCTCCTTGTCATGTGAGATGCGGTCCTGGGTGACACCGTGGCTAGAATAATACAGAAAATAAACCCTCACTGTCTCTCATCCATGCCAGAATCTCTAAATGCTCTGTTTATTTTGCCAGCAGTCATTAAAGAAAAACATAATTAGTGTTTCATTTTCTCCCACCTTTTTTCTCCCCCTCGCTTCCGAGTGGTGCAGGAGGCAACATAAAGGAATGGCAGGACATGAAACCATTTTCCTGGCTGACCTCTGATCTTACAGTCCAACTGCTCGTGCCTCACTCTGTAACTTCATCAGCACAGGGAAGGAAGGCTGAAGAGCCTTCTCAAGTGTCCCTGTAAAGCCTGATGGTCGGGGATGTCCCACAGGTCCTTCCTGGTGGGAAATGTTGTCATTGTCACCTTCACGTCCCTCCCCTGAAGAGCTGCGCGCTGGTGAAGGGAGGGAGGAAAATGTGAACAAGATTTTACAAGTTTAGCACCTGGCAGAGCAACTGCAGAGGCTGGGAGTGACTCTGCAGCTACAAACGACAGGGCAGAACACCATTCTGCACGTGATGAAACTCCTTCTGCACCTGGGCACCTGCAGGACAGGCTGGGTTATTGGAGGTGCAGTTTTAGAACTGGGGAGGAAGGAGCTGCCTCTGCTCCACAGTGAGTTTGTTGGAGATGAAGAGCATCACAGGGAGGGATGGGAATTGGTTTTTTCACATTAACACATGACTGAGGTGCATTATTCCTGGGTAAGACATCATGCCTCCAGGAGGTCTGTGCATTATTGCAGCATCTTACAGTCCCTTTGCTGGGCTCAGATCTCACAAAAGGATGTAACCCGACCACGAAGGACTGCAGAGGATTCCTCACTGTCCCACTGGTACAGAAGTGTCCTGGGGTGTTGGATGTGTCCCCCAACACAGGACTGAGCTCTGCCAGGGAACCCCGGCCTGGCCTTGGGGCAGCTCCAGCCCAGGACAGAGCTTGTGGCAGCAGCTGAGGGTGGCTGAGGGACAGAACCCTTGGCAGAGCAGCAGGACAGGCCAGCAGAGGGGACACTTCAGACACAGCATAAGCAGTGACCCAAAAAATCATCCAGAAGAGCCAGACCACCCTGGCTCTCCTGCTGATCCTTTACGGGCACCGGGAGAAAGGTCTTTGTCTCACTTGTCCCCAGTAAGCTCCTGGTGCAATTATCATTAAGAGTGTGTCAAGTGTTTGAAGGAATCGGCCGTTTAATTGTATAAAAGCAAAGGTTTAACCACAAAAGCTGCCAGGCACTCCCACAATTATCATTTGTCAGCCAAACAGAATGTCCTCGGGTTATGTATTCATCAAATGGTTATTGATTTAAGCTTTGGGCATTTTACAAGATTAGAAATTATTACTTGTGATTTAAATAGTGTTTAGAGGACAGAAATCAAATATAAACCAGTGTGTTTATAAAACGACAGGCTTTTATAGAATTGCACAACAGAAATATTGTAGAGCAGGAGCCTCCTTCCAGTGCTTTGAAACTAAAGAATGGTCTCTATACACAATTAGCCAAGTATTAAAAATACAGTGGGCTCATTTTTCATGTCAAGGGTGTGCTTCCCTGTGACTCTGTTCCGAGTATTAGAGAATATCAGCTACTCTGAAGAGCTTTGGAATTAATGTGAGAACACAGAAACATGAAAGGCTTTGTCTGCTTCTTCCTCTTCCCTTGTTCTAACAGTCCAATTAGCCAGAAATGTCTGAAAAATGACAAAACTCCTCTGGTTTTCATTTGAAATGCAGGCAGCAGTCATGGGTTGGGTACTTGGACTCTGCTGGGCACTCAGGAGAGGTGCTGGCAAATGATGAGGGAAATCTTCCCACCCAGAGCAGGGGACACCGATCACCCCAGACACGTGGTGAGCAGCTCGTGGTCTCACACAGGAATGCTGAGCTCCTGGGGTGGACAGAGCCCTGCCACGCTGTGCCCAGGATGATACAGGAGATACATCACCCACTGAATATGGCTCCGAAACAGCTTAACCCCATCAGAGTGCTCGTGCCTGCACGTGGAGCTGATCTGTGGGCACAGCTCAGTGGGGACATCACAGGCTCTGAATATGAACCGAACCAGCCCAGGGTGTCTGTGCCACGAACCCCACCCCAGAGGGGCAGCCTGGGTGCACTCCCTGTGTCTCAGCCCCTAAGGAAGCTCACTGAGGGCTCTGGTTTTACACAAAAAGCTGTTATCATTTCACGTTCTCCCTTGGCCTTTGTAGGCCTCTCGATGTGTGACATTTGTTTACAGGTGAAATGTGTTTTAAGCAAGGACGTCTCTCCCAGCATTTGTCTGTGTCTGAGCAGCCCGGGGCAGGGGTAAACATTTACTTACAGGATCTTTAGACCACTTTAACCAGGCCTTTGGGACCTCCCCAGTGACCAGCCCGTATCGTGGCCTTCTGTAGCATTTCTCTGCGCTATTTCCTTTAATTGACTAACCTCAACTCTGGCTGTTCAAAATCACTTTAACCCAACCATGCCCCCGGTCTGAAGCGCCTAATGACCTTCCCCTGGCCCTAAACACATATGCTGAGACAATGCAAACATCATTTGGAAGATGAGTAAATTCAATAACTCAATTACCACTGCACCAAAATACCATTTATCAAAGCCTGGCCACGGCAGTTCAGATCTTTAGCTCTCCCTGTTTCGATGGCCCGGCATTTGGGTGAAAGTAACTAATCGATTTAGGAATGATTAAATAGAAATTTGTAACACTTGGCATTATTAAACCTTCAATCTTCATTACAGCTGCTTAACAATTACATCATGGGCTGTGTAAAATACATTAACAGTAGCTGGAAACAATCTCCTCATAAATAAAGACAGCAAAGGTATTAGCCCAGTGTTCAATAGGAAGTCTAATAAAAATACATACATTGAGGCATTATTAGTAGGTTGTAAATTCTGAACTTTGGAGGAGCTTCAAGCCTGAAAAATTTAACAGGCCCAATGAGAATCCCCCAGCTGGTATCTAACATTGAACTCATTTATTTTAAAAGGTCTAATTTAGTGGCAGAGCCAGCAGCCTGAGGGCTAGAGCTGAACAACAGGTCACCCCTCCATCCTCCTCAAACAGGAAATACACTTCCTTTACAGGCGGCCCAAATCCCATTTTCTCTCATGGGCTCCACACTCCCATCCTTTGCCAGAAGTTCAGAGAGTTTCTAGTTCCACCTGCACCTTTAGACTTGCAGGAGAGGCCCCTTTTCCTCTTTCAGTGCCAAAACATTTGATGCTTTATTTAATTTTTAAATTTTAAAATTATTTTGCAAGTCCTGTAAAATTCTTCCACCTAATTTTCCTACCATCCTTGTCAAAGCCTGACCTTCCCACAAACATCCAAACTGGGCAGACCATTCCACTCATTTTGGAAGCTTCACTTATTGCTAAAAGAAATCACAGCATTTAAAAAAAATTACCCAGGCTAGCTATTACACAGATGCATTTGGTCTGCGGGTCACTAATCTAAAATATCTATTTATGTCCTAACACTCGGATGCTAATACAGTAGATCTCAAAGTGAAATATTTGCCTCATTGAAATTCAGTATTTACATTAACTTCTGTGTGCACTGAATTAGCTCAAGAGCAGCTCCTTCCATAATCTGACAGATACTTTATTCCAGTAAAAGGTTTGGACACTAGAATATATCCAGAGCATGTTTAGAAAAAATACAGCGTATTTTGAACAAATTAAAGTGAGGTTTGGGATGAATTGTCGCTAACTGTGTCTCAGACTTTAATGTGAAATACATAAAGCACCATTCCCAGGCAGAGGAACGTGTGTTCCACGGATGTTTAGTGCCCAACAAGGCTCTTATTAAACTTCCACAAATATGATTTTGGGCAGTTCTGCTCCTCTTACCAGCCTGTTCTGATAATCAGCAGTCAAGTCGCACATGGAGACTGTAACAATATTAAACCATGGATTGACTGTGGGCTGGGACTGGGAAAGGTGTTTTATCTCAAGGCTGCTGCTTCGATTTATCCCAGGTCAGTGACTGCTGAAATTTGTTCCAGCTCAGTGAGCGTCACTGTCCCATGGGAAGGGGCTGGGTGGGCCTGGAGCAGGATCCGGGGAATCTCATTAAAATCCTACAGCAATCAGGATCCTTAAAACACAGCCAAGATGCTAAAAAACAAAGCATTAGCACATTGCTCCAAATCAACAGGCTTAGAGTCGTGTTGAAGTAATGGGGAGGAAGTTTGTTTTGTTCCTGGCTCTCACATCCCACAGTGTTTCTCTAAAAACAGAGCTTGCCCTTAAAAGGCAAGGAAAGCTGATGACACCGATCCGGAGGGCTGGAGAACATTTCTACACCCACAGCTTGAAAAGCCAAGTCCCAAAGGGTCTGAAGTCAACAGAAGGATTTCTGCAGACTTCAAACGCCTTCCCATCGGGCTCTGGGGAGCACACGTGTCCCGTGGGAACCTGGAGAAAGCATCAAAGAGTCTCAAAATTCAGATGCTTCCAGTTAAGTTTATTTTATGACCACACCACCCTGCATCAGAGATTATCTCTGTGACTGATATAAAAGTAATTTGTGTAGGGCAGGGCTAACGTCACCAGTGCCCCAGCCCAGGCAGATCAGTCCCAGGGCTGGCATCTCAAACCCTGATGTGACAGAGTCTGTTTTCATTATTTTTCAAAATAATATCTTAACCAGAAAATGTAAAATATGCCTTAACTTTCCATAGCCTAATGAGGTGTATTTGCATTAACTCCCCAGGCTTGAATATAAATTTAGGATTCTGTTGGTGGTCTGAACTAATTCCCACATCCCTGTCTGCAGTCCGGAGGATGCGAACCCTGCTGATGCAAACAGGTATTTCCAGGTTAATTATCTAAGACTGACCCTCTATGCCATGTGCAAATAAACAGTTTAGGTCATACACCTGTGCTTTGCATCCAGCTTTGCACGTGAAGTTCGTATCTGAAGTTCTGAATCTTCATTTTGATGAAAATCCTTAGCAGCTGTTATAAATCCCAGAGTATCCTGGCATCAGTAATTCAGGCATTGCAAAGAGCCAGTGAGGAGCAGACAGCTCCTTTCAAATGGAGATTGCAAAGGTGCTGCAGCCAGGAGTAGAGAATTAGAGCTGAGCCCAGTCCCAAAGCCTGTGCTGACGTGCGTTATTCAGTCCTGACTGAAGGCTCTCTAACTCCAGGTCGCGTCTGCTCGGACTTTTCCTGTAGTGCCAGGATGTCTGAAGCTCGGGCAGACAGCTGAGCCTGCTTAGGGCTGACAATGACTGGGCATCCTTTCAAATGTTTCACTTTGCTGAGCTTTGTTTAGCTCCTGCAGACAGTTTTAGGAGCCGCTACTGACGTAGATCCCGCCGAGCCCTGCGCTGCCAGGGCTGGGGGTAATGGGCAGCAGATGGGGAATCCTGCCCATGGCTGGGCTGTTATCAGCTCACGGGACATGCTCCTTCCTGCCTCCCCGCAAGAAAAACCCTTTGAAATGGTTCCTAAACCATCAACTGATCCCTCGTGGTCTGGCTGGAAGGCCCGACTGCCGCAGGGTGAGGACCACAGTCTTGGGGAGAGATGTTTGAGTTCAGCCCTCTGCACTTCCCCCTGGTAGTTCTTCTGTTTTTGTTTATTTACAGAGAAATCAAGAGTATAATGGGGAACAGTAAAGCTAATCTAAACCATTTCAGCTGGACGTGTTTGAGTTGGCAGCACAATAATAACTGCAATAATCTCCCAACGGCACTGGGTGTCTCAGAGAACGAATCCAGCCTTCACTCATAAATGTCCAAGTGTTTATGGAGGAGGATAAATCCACTCCCTGAGTTCACCAGCTGCTGCTGAGCACGTTATCACCACGGTGTTTGGGATTTTCTGTAGGTGTTGCTGGGGAACTGTGCCCAGGCAGACACTTAAATCATCCAGGAGCAGAGCTGGGAGCGACACGCTGGGCTGGCTGCAAAGCACCTGACCCCTGACACTGCTTTTACTTGGTCTAAAACTACACAGCCACCAGAGTCAGTCTGGGTTTGGGAGATCCTGGCACAGATACTCTGATTATGTTGTCACCAAGTGTCACCTCTGTGCTGAGCCTGCTCTGCTCTGCTGTGATTCTCTGGCTTGGAAGGGTTAGGGAATGTTGGAGGGTGCAGCGGGTGGTGGATTGAGAGACTCATTGCCATGGGATGCCCCAATCAGTTCAACAGCAAAATTAACAAACTGATAAGAACAGGGGAGAATTAATGGCTTTTCCTTGAATTTCAGCCTCTCCTGAATGTGTAAAGTTGGGTCTCCAAAGAAACCATGGAGAAAAGGGCATCAGTGTCCATGTCCATCTCATTCATTTGCTAGAGCCTATATACTGATTATTCTTACAGAACACATAGCTCATATGTGCTTTTTAATTAATGTTTAAAGTTCTGAGGACTTCATTTAAAGTTGTAACTAAGCTAAGAAAAGCCCAGTGTAACCAGGTGAATTTTTTAAAGAGTGATTTCAGTCCCCAAATGCAATTTCTGCATTGGTATCTTTGGCATTTTCAAACAAACACAAATTTCTAAAGCTGAATTACAACCTATGAAAAATGCAGTTACTGCTGAGGTACCAAACCAGCCATACTCGTATTGGTGCAAATGATACCATTCCAACACAATAATCAAATGAGTTTCTCATAAACTCTCCTGTAATCCAATAAGGTAACAGCCTTTGTTATAAACCCTTTATCAATCTCAATCTGTAATATTTACATACATATCACAGGGCATGAAAGGGACCTGGAATAACTGACAAGCAAACGGAGATAAATGACAAATAACCATCATTATGGCCAAAAAAAAAGGCAAAAGGCAGCGTCATGTAGAAACTTTATCAAGTAATTAATGATCTATCTGGCAATAATTACATGTGACTCACTACTCCCATTTTCTTAAATGGATTTCAAAGCTATTAAATAGCCCCTCAACAATAAGCAGCATGTGAGATGCAGCTTTGCCTCTTTTGCCCACAAAATTTTATCTTAATCAGGGGATGTGGGGGGCCTTGAGGAGGAGCGGGTGAGCGGATACAGCTGTCGGGTGGCGAGGGATGCGCGTGCCTGTCAGGAAAAGCTGGATAATGGATGGAATGACAGAGCCTTGGAAATCCACAGGGAGATGTCACCTACAGGGAATGGGATGAACTCCTGGGCTGGGTCTTTTTATGGCTGGTACAAGATGGGCCCAGTGAAGGCTCAGAGTCACAGACGCTCTGGAATTTCTGGGGTGCAAATCCAGGATGTTCCACGATCAGGGATCCCAGAGAGCAGAATGGGCTGAGGGGGTTTAGGGGCAGGAAATGTTTTATGCACAAGCAGCGTCTCAGTGAAAGTCTCGGTGTCACACTGAGCTGCCTTCCTGGCAGGAGAACAGACACAGGTGGGGCTGAGTGCAGCCATGAGGAGCTGGACCAGGCTGAATCAAACCCAGTGAGAGTCATGAGCTCTGCAGGAGAGAGGGAAAATGCAATTCCAGCCCTTTTCCTGTGAGAAAGGTGAAGGTGTTGCTCCAGGCTGTGGGTAGTGTGGGTTTGAGGACAGCGCTGCATGGAGGTTTCTGACCAAGTACACTAAAGACTCTCAGATTATTATAGAAATTATTTGCTCCATTATTTTCAAAATAAAACAATTTAACTACTTTTTTTTGCTATCATAGGGATAGGGATGGAAAGAGCCTCCCCACCAGACTGAGCTGCTCAGGTTGGGGGACTCGAGCAAGGAGCGTTTTCCTTTTGCAGCCTGGCTCAGGCAGAAGGGCAGTGCTGAATGCTTGGGATGGTGATGGCTTTGTGCAAAAAGACAATTTAGGGCTCCTGGGGATTTTCCAATTGAACTAAATAAATTCACTGTTTCTATTTGACCAAATTTTGTACCAATCCTGTATCAGTTCTACTTCATTGTGTTTTAGGATGATTATTTTGCTTTTATTTTAAGATTTCACCCCGTTTATCTACCTAGACTGGAACCTTTCTGGGCAAGGTCTGTGTTGATAAAGGTATGCACGATAAAGTCAGTGCTTCAGCTGCATTCTCTCCTCATCCCCAAAGAACGCAGCAGAACACACACGCACAGACACCAAAGTCATCCTCATGGAACAAAGCTCCCTCTTACACTGAGCAGCTGTTTCACTTCATAACCACAGCTGGGCTTTCTTCTAAAGCTAAAATTTGCTTTAAAATTGCACAGAAATTTCACTTACGAGTCTACTTTAATGCATTTCAAATACAAGCTAAATATCCCAGAAAAAAAAATTCATCAAAACATCAGCAACCTTTACATATTCTATTTCAAAAGACACAGTCTTTGCCATTAAACCCATTTTTTTCACCAACAAAACTATATTATGGGAAGTTGATAAGTATATGAGATGGTTTATTGTCGTTATTGGTGTTCTGTATGAGTGCTAACGACCTTGCATAAAGCAGCCATAAATTATTTCCACATATCATCCCTCGAGTAGCTTTATGGAAATGCACGGAGCGATTGTGTACTGAGCTCTTCAATTAAACGCCAGAGAAAAAGTGACTTTGGTGCGGTTTTGCCATTTGATTTCATGGGATGATCCCGTTCCCCAAAGTGATATAACCTCCTTTTATGCTAAAGGGCAGTGGTTTGAAGGACCATATCAAAAATCTGTGCCTGTTGTAGCTAGTGTTTAATTTCAACTTAATTAAATTGCAATTTGATTGGGGAGACAAAGATTTTAAATATCCAAATGCAAGCATTCAAAGACAATATTTTCATCTGAAAGGAAGAAAAATTAATACTTTTTGTGCAAAATTTTAAATTCTGTATCAAGCCACGGGCTACGTTCATGTTGGACTTTTCATAGCACACAGGATGGGTGTGAGATTTGCAGAAAAGAGATGTTTAAAAACCTGGGCTGGTTTGATCTGGACAAACTGACAGGAACGTGGTGCACACACACCTACTCAGTTTTGCAGCTATTCCCAAGCCAGTGTATAAAATGAGGAAAAGACATTTTTACACAGGCACTTTAGGCTACAATTAAAACAGATTTATCTGTAAATGTGTCTGTCTGTGGAGCATCAGCTCTTGCTGCAGCTTTTGGATCCAGATGTGAATTTTGGAGCTGGAGCGTTCCCAGCTGCCGTCCTGGCTTTGACCATTTGCTGTCCTCTCACTTGAGTGCTCGATTTCAACCTGGCTCCAGCAGCACACCTGATGTTCCCAGAGAAGCCTTCTGGAACCAACGTGCTGTGCTAAAAGTGTTCTCAAACAGCTCCACAGAAATGCAACACAATGGAGGAACAATCTGCATCCTGTTTGTGTAACTTCACCTTCCCCAGGTGCTACTGGATTCAATTCTCCCACCTTCAGCAGTTTTTCTCAAAAAAAAATCCCAAACCCCCACATATTCTACACTGAGCAATAAATATGTAACAACTTGCTATATACTACTTTAATTGTTTAATATCTGAGGATCAACAAGAAACATAAGAAAATAGTTGCATTTTTTGTTTGCAACAGATTCTTTTTGTGCTACATATCCTGGCATCTCCTCACAGGAAAGTTAAGTTTTCCTCAAACAACTCCTCTTTTGTCCTCTTAGTTTGAAGGAGAGCAGCGTTCCTCTGGGAAATAACACCTGAGCTGACAAAAGGATTGTGCAAGCAGCCTGTGAGCTCCACCAGCTCAAGCTGCTGCCTGTGACAATGTGGAATTAAAGCCAATGTTCCTCCTGGCCTGGGAGTTGGTGGTGGACGGGCTCCAAGCAGGGCAGAGCTTCATTCCAGCCCCGTTTCAGGGATTTAGCCAAACTCCCGGAGACGGACACACCATGAGGGGCTCGGAGCAATTCCCTCACCCAGCCAAGCCTGGCCAAGGCTCCCAGCTCCAGCCTGACACAAAGCTCCCTGTGTTCCCTGGCCAGGTCCCACCTGCCAAGAGCTGCCCGCTGAATTGCGTCATGAGGAAAATAAAACCGGGATTATTTAATTCGACATCGATTTCTCCTGAATTCATCGCTTAGCAAGGGTACAGAGCAGTGACTGGGTGCCTCCTACAAGCCTGGGCTTTTTCTGTGTGCAAGGAATAAAATCACAGCTTGGAAGAGTTTCACCCTTTCTTCCTGCCCAGCACATAGGGAAAATACGGGGAATTGTTATCTTTGGCCTCCTTACGACGCTGTGAAAGTGATGCATATAAAATACGTGCTGACAGAAAGCTGAAGTGCCCTGCTCTTTTCTTTTTGATCATCTCCACTTTAAACAGCTTCAACTCCATGTAATTCTTCCTTTCCATCTAATTTGCGGGCTGAAGAAGTGAAAACAACTGTTTCCAACGATAAACTCAAGGAATGAAAATGGTATTGTTCTTTAGTTCCTTGCTCCTATGCTGGTAAATTAATTCACAAATGGAAATATTAATACTTACGATGAAAATGCATCCTATAATTGCCCCGCTTAATAGATAAAGACCCATGAGAAAGACAAAGCAAAAAAAAAAAAAAGAAAAGAATTAAAGAAAATTAGCGATTTCATTTTGGGCATGAAGTTTTGAGTTGCAAATGAAGATAAGAAAATGAAGCACATTTCCTGTTTATGTTCCTGAGATTCTCATTAAGGTGCCTCCTCTTTGACCTGTGTTGTTACGAGCAAGAAGCTGAGGCAAGCGAGCTGATCCTAATGAGAGGCAAGAATACCCCTGCTTTTCCACAATTAGAATAAACGTACTGGGGAGCCAGATGGGGCCTTTAAAATTTTCCACAATTATATTCTTGCTGCAGATAATGGCAAAGACCTCACAGCGGCAATGTTAAGGCAACACTTTTAAATGAACGGATTAGCGAATTTTTGGGTTTTAGCTTCATTTTTCCGCCTTTCGCTGCGTTTTGATGTTTGGTGAGTTCTGGGCAAGCGAGAACGGGGGGAAAGAGGTGATTTACTGGAATGTTTTCATTTCAAATGATAAATTTCATACGGCACAACCAGAAACTGTTTTTTCCTCGATAAAAGGCGAACAGAATGAATTAGAAAAAAAAGAGAAAGCCTGTGGTGGCTTTCATAAGCAGCAACTAATTCTGTCATTTTTATCTGACTGAAACACCAGTGTCCTTGGTTCTACCACAGCCTCCGTCGTCGTTTCTCTGCTCACAATCCCCCTGCCTTCCCCACGTGTCCCACAGCCCTGGCTCTGCCCCAGCAGCTCCTCCAAACCCCGTCATTCCCGGGTTTCACTCTTTCTCTGCACTGAGAGCCTGTGGTTCTGTACACCTGCTTCTTGCCGAGTGAAGAAAACCCTTTTCCCTTCAGGATACACCTTTCCTGCTTGGTTTAGTTGCGATGTTTCTAAATATTGCAGGAAAGAGCACCAAAAGGAGCCAGAGATGTGCTCAGATACAGCGGGGTTCAATGGCTTCAGAGGGACCTGTGGTCGAGAGATTGGTAATCTCCAAAAATCAGATTCTCTCATGATACCTGAAACTGGATGTTACCAATGGAGTGAAAAGAGAGATTGGCTGAGCATTGTTTAACTGTGCTGTTTGGTGCACTTCAAACATTTCTTCCCAAACCCTTCACTTGCTCTTCTCTTGGGAAGCCTCTGGCAAGAGCAGGAGTGAGTTTGAGCAAGTTTGGATGGCCACAAGGAGGAGAAAACTCCACACACAGAGTCTGTCTCAATACAAGCACAGAACAAAGCAGTGAAAAGCTGCTTCAAAACTGAAACCCAGTTGTACTTCACTCGATTTAAATCTGCAGATAATCAGGAAGCAAAGAACCAATACCCGCCTCAAACCTCCCCGCGGTACCCAGACCATGGGTTTATTTAACTGCACCGACTGCTGAAAACAGTCATTCAGGAAAGCATATCCTGGCACCATAAACAAAGTCCAATTATTTCATTTTTACCATGGCACGCAGCAAAATTACCAATAAATAAAACAATTGGCAAGGCTTTAAGATCCATGAGAGTACCCAGCAGTGCGACAAAAAAAACAATTGAGTTACGACTGTTATAAAGTGGCTAATAGACACAGTGGGCCCAATTTTCCCAACTTTACAATAATTTGAAAAGCCCTGCAGAGCTCTTTTCACTTGTTCATCTCACTTCCTTCGCTGGGGCTCATAATTAATTTAAACTGTGCAATTCGCCAATAGTCGCTCCATTGTATTGTCAACTTCGCAGAGTTTTGAAATTGTAGGAGCACTTATTGGGAATAACGACGGAAAAACTGAAATTGTAGCTGCATCTACCTTGGCTGCTTGCACTGGGAGCCTTGCTCGAGGTCTGCCTGCTCTGCACTCGGGCATTGAGCAATTGCTGGGTCTGTTTTCCACCAGCTCCTTCACTCCTGGGGTTGGAGCTGCTGGGTGAGCCCGGAGCACAGCTGGAGCTCAGCCAGGGTAAATCAGCTCACAGAAATCACCTTGGCAAACTTTCTATACGGGTGCACCCCTGTACCAACCAAATTCTGGCCAAAAACAGTGTGAGAGCACGCTGGCTTTCCATGAAATGCTGCAAAGAGATGATCGCACAACCGCAGGATCACAGAATGGCCTGGGCTGGAAGGGGCCTTAAGCCCACCCAGTGCCACCCCTGCCATGGCAGGGACACCTCCCACTGTCCCAGGCTGCACCAAGCCCCGTCCAGCCTGGCCTGGGACACTGCCAGGGATCCAGGGGCAGCCCCAGCTTCTCTGGATCCCTGTGCCAGAGCCTCACCACCCTCACAATACAGAATTTTTTCCTGAGATTGAATCTAACCCTGCTCTCTGTCAGTGTGAAGCCATTCCCCTCATCCTGTCACTCCGAGTCCTTGTCCATTGTCTCTCTCCGTGTTTCTTGCAGGCTCCCTTCAGGTCCTGGAAGGGGCAATTGGGTCACCCCAAAGCTTCTCCAGGCTGAATAAAACTGACACAGCCGGAGCCCCTCTTGCCTGTGCCTGTCCTGGGACACAGATTGTGTCAGCTGCACCCTAAACCGGCACAGAAATAGGTGTTTCCTTTCTCCTGCAAGGGCTGCACTCAAACCCAGCGTTTCCCCTGGTGGGCCTGAACATGGAGAAGAGCTGCTTGCACCGAGTCCTCAGCAATCACTCAACAAATGTCTGAACTTCCGAAGGATGGGGGTGAGAAAGGCGATGGAAAGATTACAGCCCTGAGCAGGGCAGGCTGTCAGCCCCTCTCGGGGACGGGAAACTGGGCTGGATGGGAGCCTATAGACAGGAAGTTATTGACAGTCAGCTGATGAATGGTAACTCATTAAGCCGTGGGAATATTATTGCTTGCAATGCTCTGTCCATACAGTTAATCAATTTTCTAAGTGAATGAAACTGCATTAGGGTCACTTTAATTTCCAATGAGAATGTCGACACAAGCACTTAGTGAAGTTTGACTAATCTATTTAAAACAAACTTAGATTTGTTTCTCTCAGTCGCTGTACGTAGGCAACTCTTGGACAGGATCAACACGGCTACTTCAGGATTAACGTGCCAAGGAATTCTGCCATTTCTCATTTCTCAAAGTGCATTTCACCTCAGCATCTTCCAGATACAGCTCCAAGCACCTGCCCTTCAAGCTGTTGTTGGAGATTTATTTCAAATCCAAAGGGACAGCAGGCTTACTCTGTCTTCGTGGTAAATGTTTTATTTTTTTTCATTAAAGGGCTGGATGGAAGCGGCAAGAAAGTGAAATAAAAAAACAAAGAAAAAGAAGAAGAAGGTGGTTTAATAAAGACCAATAGCTGTCATATCAAGTAATCCACAGGAAACGTGGGAAAAGGAAAGCATTAGCACAGTTTGCCACACAGAAGAGATATCACACTGAGCCCAGGCAGCTGAAAAGGCACCCTCATCTCCTTGAAGCTGATGGGAATTTTGCCACTGACTCGGTGCAGACGGGTTCACACCCACACTGTCTCAGGGGATGCTTTGCTGCTGAAGCACACCATGGCAGCCACCCCAGAAAAACAGCAGCCTGCTGCAGCACCACAAATGCTGACTCAACCCCAAACCTGTTCTTCCTTCAGTGACTGAGTTTTTGGCATGGCTCTGTACCTGCTCTTGTTTTATTTCTACAGCCTTATGTGGGGAAGGCACAAAGCTGGGTGAGAGAATCTTCTAACAAACATGAAATGGAGATCACAGGATCCCAGCATAGCCAGGACATTGAATAGTGGCAGGACGAGAGGACTGGAAACAAATCAGCGATTTATTCTAAAGGAATAAATAAAGATTTATTTCCTGCCCTGAAATATTCAGAACAAAAATTATTAAACTTTACTTAATCCCACAAAAAGATAAAATTTTTGAAGTGCATCTCCTGTGCACAAAACATTTTGTATACAAAATCCATTATTTTTCTTCATCTAGTTCCTTTCTATGGAAGCAGTTTTGTCACTGCCTTGGATATTCTGGTAGGCAGAAAACCTGGTCGGGGATAAAAGCGACTTTATTGTACTGACTGTCAAGGGATCCTCAACACATGATGTGGCCTCTGTCCTATTTTTGATTTCTGCCTAACTTACCCCTCAAGTTTCCTGTCCTGTTGGTTTAACACAGACTTGTTTATCAGAAGTGTCAGATTGTTTTAAATCCCAACCAGCCTCCAAGCAGTAATTACAGCAACAAAAGAAGCAATCACCTGGACACAACCGGGCATTTGTTATCTCTTACTGGTCACCCCGATGGCCCCAGTAAACCACAGCCAAGGCCCTGATGAGTTCTGAGCACTGATGGTCCAGCTCACAATAAAGCCTTTAACCCTCAACAACAGACTTGGTGCACCAGAGCGAAGGATTCTTCATACTTGTTCAAGAAATTAATGTGCACAGGAATAGCTGAGTACCAAAAGCTCAGAGTTTGACGTCATTCTCAGCAAGTTATGGACTTGCAGCAATCCCAGAGAGCGCTGTCCTGCATGGACACAGGCAAATACCTGTGTGCAGAGTTCGGACAGAAAAGATGGTCCTCGCACAATCCTCCTTCCAAAGATCCTTTCAGATGCCCACGGAAAGACAATTCCTGTTAGGCTGGTATCATTTCCATCTGATTTTTTTTTCCTTAAAAAGAACTGTGCACAGTTGGCTGCAAGCTTTTCATGCTTATCTGGGAGTAAACACCGTAAATTTGGGGCTCAGCAATGTTTTTATTTCTATTAATGTTTATTTTGGTTATTACTCACATGAGAAAAGATCCCTAATTCTAGAAAATAGCTGCAATATATTTCATACCGTGCAGGAAATCAGCTGGCACCTAACCCAACACAGGCAGGACAGGTAGTCAGATATTATGGAAGGAAAAAAAATTGCTTTTAAAGAATTCCAACTCCATTCCCTTGTGCTGTTTTGGATGCTGAGGAGCCATCCATCTCTGCATGTCTCCCGCCAGTGCACATCCCTTTCCCAGGACAGCCAATGCCATTGATTAGGAGCAGAAGTGCCTCGTTAGCCACCTATCCATTCCGGAGGAGGAGAGACCTGGCCGTGTGTTACATCCTCATGTCCAGAGTTACAAACAGGCCCTGCTTTGCCTGGAATTAATGGCTGCAGACCCATCGATCCCATGGCTGAAAGGTCACACTTCCCAAAGCCAGACACATAAAAGAGAAAAATGGAGATGAAAAGCCTTCGCTCCTCCAAGTGAGCGCTGTGGCTGCTGAGCTGCTCAGAATCTCTCCAGAATCATCCGTCTGCACCGAGGCCTGGGCTGGGGAGCCAAGATCTGCCCGAGCTGCAAATCCCAGTTTACACCAGCCCAGTCTGCAACATCCCAGCCTTTCCAAGGCTGTGATTACAGCAAACCCATGATTTACCCACAAAGAATGTCACCTTCACGTTAAAACGTCCCAGACACTTTGCAGGGGATGTGGTTCAGCGGGGTCCTCCGAGGCTGCAGTGTGCCCGTGGTATTATCATTGTTTTATTCTGAATGAAGAGAGAAACTAATTCGCTGTCCTTTTGTACTGGGGATAGAATAATGCATGTGATTTTCCACTTTGAAAAGATATTTAATAATCCCATTTAATGTTGAGTTAAACATTTCATTGTTTGCCATGACTAATCCACAGATTTGAAGGGAAAATTCCACTTTAAAGTGTAATGGAGCTTCTCTGTTCCTTCACTTTTGAATTAGTGCTAACACAATTTTGCAAATAAGTACCAATTTGTGGAGATATTTTGCAGCACGTGTCCTAACACACTTAGGATAAGTGCAGTTAAATAGAGGGTGCTTTGGATAACAAATGCAAATTCGGTCAGACTGGTAAAACCAGTGCAATCTTCACACTGAGAAACCTTCTAATTAAATGAATAAACTTATTCTGAAAGATGTTCAATGAAGGATGCAGAATAGGATTATTCTACTCCATCAAGCACCCTTTTGATGTTTAATGAAACTACAACACCAGGTAAATTATGGGTTTGTGTTCACTGCACACTTTTTAATGAGATTATAAAGAAAAATCCAATATATTACAAGTGGGTTAAATATATTTTTATATCTCTGTCTTCAGAGGCAACCTCCAGAATGATCATTTAGAAATATGCAGCTGACTACCGGGAGAATATTGAAAGGAACACACTGTTATTAAAACACAGAAACCACGGAACTGTTGCTATTTTCAATCGGTCATGGCCAGTGAATACAATATAAAAATATGTAAATATTTATGGGTGCGCAGTAATGACCTATAATAACAAATTCCATTACAGCATTTTTAAAGAAATACAACTGCCCTGGCCATTTCTGATGTTTCTATGTTTTAAAAAACACTGTCAGTGTCAGGATTGAGGGGAAAGAGGCACTGAAGCCTCCGGGGCCGTGAGGCATGTGCCACACTGCACGGGGTTACAGCCCTGTTAACATTTCCGAGGAAATGAGCCTGATTATTCAAATGCTTCAATTACAGAGCTCGCTGCCAGTCTGAAGCAATTGAAAGTGTCACACCTTGGTGTACGGGGGTGATACTGGTACCAAGTGGTTTCTGTGCAACCAGCCCTGCTGCTGCTGACAGCAGAGATTGAGTTCCTTGGGACTTCCAGGGACACACGGTGAGGCTGTGGAATTCCCACCTGGAATAACCCATGGCACCAAACCTGGGATGCTCGGCCACATCTCACCTGCTCCCCAGAGCAGCTCCAAAGGCCACCCAACCCCACGGAGATTCCTCAGGGAGGTTTGCAGTGATCACTGCCGGAGGGGTTTGCAGTGATCACTGCCAGAAGGGTTTGAAATGATCACTGCCAGAGAGGGTTGCAATGATCACTGCCAGAGAGGTTTGCAACGATCACTGCCACAAAGGGTTTGCAGTGATCACTGCCAGAGAGGTTTGCAGTGATCACTGCCAGAGAGGTTTGAAATGATCACGGCAAAAAGGTTTGCAGTGATCACGGCCAGAGAGGTTTGAAATGATCACCGCCAGAGAGGTTTGAAATGATCACTGCCAGAAAGGGTTACAATGATCATGGCCAGAGAGGGTTGCAATGATCACTGCCAGAGAGGTTTGCAATGATCACTGTCAGAAGGGTTTGCAGTGATCACTGCCCTCTCCCGAGCAAAAGTTCCACTGCCTGTTGTCCAAAGCGGGTCAGCACCCACCCCAGGCTTAAATCAAACATTTCCTCATCTCTAATTCTGCCCCGAGGAGGAGCCCCAGCCCCGTCCCTGTGTGTGGGAGCAGCACCCATTGATCTGGCACCTCCTGCCAGCCAGGCACTCTGCCTGCGAGCCAAAGCCTTCAAATCCTGGCCAAAGGGCTAAATCACTCCTCCTCCGCTTGTCAGAGCTGGCTTTTGTGCAAAGCCGAGTTGTCTGGGCAAGGCTGGCTGCGCATCTCAGCAGTGGGAATTGGACACAAACGAATGGGAAACCTCAGAGCAGATGAAGCCCTGTCAGCCCCGCTCTGCCAGCCGGGCAGCAGCTCCCGAGCGCTCTGCGCCGGGAATCAAAGGAGGCCAGGATGAAAAAGGAGGATTCAAACATCACAGAATCCATCTCGCAGTTTCTCCTGAGGTTATGGTGTTTGATGGCTCCAACGAGTCACAAATTCCAGGAGCTGCTGCGAGTTGTGACTGCAGACATACAAACAAACATTTTCAGGCTCAGATTTGCAAAATTTGGGGGAAAATTAACTTCGCTTGCCTCTAAATCCTCCACAGCTAAAACCAAGATTTGTCTGACAGCCACGGGGCATAAACTGAGTACCTGTATTCAGCAGTTACAATTTGGATACAACTTGTTTTACTGAGAGACTTCGAGTCGTAAATAACACCAGTTCCAACACTAAAAGCATCATCATACAATAAAACTTGTACCTCAGGGAAGAGAACAAGACTCTTTTTCACAGAATCAACAGGAAAACTGTCATTACTGGGCTTGGAAATACTGGGGAAAAATTGTATTTTTCTAAAAAGGTTAGTTTCAGACTTATTCACAGCTCACCCTCCAGACTTGCTGCTGTCTCTGTAGAAGGAGAGCCTGCACAAACCAGGCCTTCAGCCTTAGCTCATGTAAAGTACTCTTGCACTGAGGAACGCGAAACACTGCAGTAATGTCAGAAAACACAAAACTGCAAGTAATGTTAATTTTAATAATGAAATGGGAGCCACTCATTTTGACTCCTCGTTCCGAACGGATCGAAAGTTGGTGAGTTTGCGTTGGCTGTGGTTTAGGTACTCAGACCTGAGGAGTCGATGAGATGGAGAAGGTGCTTGGTGTTTTGTTGGCAGGGCTGGACTGACACACAGACACAGACAGACACACAGACATTGCTGCAGGTCTGGTGACACCTTTGGCTCTCGCTGTCACCTCAGCTCTGGCTGTGGCTGCTGTCCCACCCCAGCTGCCGGCTCTGTGTCCATGCCCAGCGCTGAGCAGGGGCTGTGCCCATCCCTCAGCCCGGCTCACTCCTGTCTCACCCTCCCCTCACCAGTGCTGCCAGCCCCCGTGCCAGGCTGTGAACTGGGGCACTGACAGCGCTGACATGTCCCATTCTGTCACCCCTCCAGAGGAGGCTGGTGCTGGAGGGCAGAGAGGCGTTAGGTGAACAGCTAGAGGTGCTGATCTCTTAGGCCAGTGCAGCTCAAGCTGCCAAACCTCATCTGTCAGAGCACCCCGTTCACACGCTCAGCTTCACAACAAGGGAACCTGAGGAACCAGTGAACCTGGGGAACCCGAGGATTACCAAACTGCTGCTTTGAATACAATGCCTGGATGAGAAGGATTAAAGCAGAATGCCAGGAACAACTGGAACATCTGAGTGCTTTGACAGAAACCACACTGCTAACACAATTTAGGGAAAACACAGGATGCCTAAACTTTGCACGTAATTTAATAATATTCTTCAGGATAAAGAAAAAGAAAGAAGATGCTATCTGCCCTTTTGATAAATGTTTCAAACTTACAGAGGTCTGATCTTCATCTGGTTTAACTCAGAGTGACTTCACTTAAATCAGAGGAGCCCTGAAAGTCAACAGCAGATGAAGAGCTGGCCCTGGTTTGCTATTCACTAATCTTCGGAGAAATCGCAAGATTATGGACAGAATACTTTCTTTCTCCAAGATAAGGAAATATAATATCCCTAGAATACCTCTTATCTACCCTCCAATTCAATCTGGAAAGTCTTTCCTCTTTTCCAAGCTTTTTGTAGCATTTCTGTTCCACAAGCATAGCCCTTCCAAGTTTATTGGCATTTTTAATGTGTTAAAGCTGTTGCTCCGTTTTTGGCCACAGCTCCTTCTTTCCCTGAGCCCTCTCAAAAAATTTAAAACCTGTTCTTTTCCTGCTCCTTCCACCCTTCAGAGAAGTTTCTTCCTTTTTTTATGGATGGAAATATTTGCCTCAGTTATAATTCCCTCGAGTGTCTCTGTTGTGTTCCAGGCTCTGACCTCCTTGGTGCCGTGTGTGGGACAGGGCAGACCGGTGTGTGTGAGCTGAGATCTCAGCACTGTTCACTTCGTGGCCATTTTCATCACTCTCACACCTTATACACACGGTATAAAAGCAAACTGGATTCCAGGGAAACTCCGGAACTGAATTCCCGCGTTCCTGGGGCTGTGGTGCCATCTAGTGAATCAGTTACAACACTGATGTGAGTCCATTTTTGCACAAATATTTGTGCAAAAATATTAAAATATTAAATACTAAAAATTTATTTTTAAATATAATACTAAATAAATATACCGCCGTCCTCTACAAATGTGCAAAATTCCATAAACACAGTAATAAGATAAAATAGGTTTTTTTACCCAAACAGTGCCCTGAAGTGTTTCATTCCCAAGGCACTGGGCTTGCTCGTGATTTCACATTCCATTGAAAGTATAAAACGTGAACCTTTGATAAAGTCCCTCCAAGCAGAAACAAAGGTGCTTTAGTCAGTGATACCCAGCCTGCAGACTGAACACATCACTGGTGTAACCGGGCTAAAAAAGCTCTTTACACTGTTTGTCCCACTGGCAAAGGGATGTGTAAGGGCCTGTTACTCTCCTGGAGTATTTATTGAAATCTCAAGTCCTGCAGAGCTCCTTTGTAGCAGATGCTCAAAACCACCAAGAAAAGTGGCTCAGCTGGAAGCCAAACGGCTCCAAATGGGAATTTTCCATTAAACCCTTCCCGTCCCTCCAGGTGGGACACGGGATTTCTTTCTTTAGGTCTTCACCTCCTTCAGGTGAGCTCACTCTGAGCCACAAGTGGTGCCCATGGAAGGGACCCCAAGACACCCCCAGGAGAGCCCCAAGGTCCTTTTAACATTACCCTGCAGCCAATGAAGTCCTTTCAGCCCAGCAGCTCCACATCCAGCTCCTGACCAGCCCGACCCTTCTCCACCACACAGAAATGACAAAACCATCTCCACCTGGTCCCTTTGATCCTGGATCTCATCAGTCTCCAGCTCAGACAGTTTACAAGAGTCACTGAATCACACAGGCATTGTTTAAAACTCCACCATTGTGTCATCTTTGTCTTAAAACTCCTGTAGAAAACCTCCCACCACCAAAAGCACTTTCCTTTGTCCTACGTGTTTCCATCTCACCTCGATCGTGCTGCTCTTTGTGACACTGCAAAAATCAGCCCAGACCTCCAAACCAGCCCTCCCATGTGACAGCTGCCAGCCAAGGGCTTGCAAATCACAGATCCAATCCCAAATCAGTTAATGAACACCTTTTCACCCATCTCACAGGGCTCTGAGCAGGCTAACACCAAAGGCGTTGTCCATTATGTTAAACTGGTTTGGATGACATTTTGGAACTGCTGGCATAGTTCACATTTCAGTTTCCATTGTCTGCAAACGGATGAACTTAATATTTTACAATAGTTTTACGCAGAGATTGGAAATCTGATTTAAGTTATTCCTCCTGCTGCTTTACTTCACGGAAGGAAGCTGGTATTAAACTGTTGGATATATTTACATGTCCACATTTGTTACTGCTTTAGCCTGCCTGAAGTACCTGCAACCTCCAATACTTCATTCTCACCATTAATTAAAACTCTCTCAAGGTTAACACACCCAAGAAGGAGGACTGGGGAGTGAGCGTTGTGTAACAGATGAACTCATATAAAATCTAAATGTGATTGAATTAGTTGATAATGGATCATTAATTACAAAGCCAGTGAAACGAGACACATTGTTGTGGAAACACATAATGGAACTATTGAGAAAGAATAGATTTGTTTTTACTAAGTACTTGTCTGCTAAGAAAACCACCTGTGCAAATAACCGGCTCAAATCAGATGACAAGCAGATTTTTTATTGCACAAGAAAGATTTGGGTTTCCATGACAACGCACCCAGGTCAAAACAGCAAATTATATCTTTTTCTGCAATAAACATCTCATTTACTCTAAAAGGTTTAACATCCAGGTTTATAACGTGTCTAAAATACATTTATTAGCTAGCAATTATTTAATAGAGCAGCTTCTGCCCAGAAATGGCTGTCCAGTGACTGGGGATTCAGCTCCAAGTGTATGGGATCTATCCTAAGCCTTCTGGCATTTTAAACAAATGCTGTAATGCTGTTTGGCTCACAGTAACTTACTGTGAGCTCTAGGGAGAACTAAGCAAACAGTTTAAATGTTATACAAAATCTTTTATTTAATTGAATTCAAGCATTTATGAAATTATATTAAATTAGGTCATATTCAGAGGTTATCCAGTATTTAACATTTTCACCAGTAATTGCCTATCCATCTAATTTAAAATTTAATGACATTATTTAAGAGAAAGGTTTTCTTGATCTGAGGGCAAATATGCTTTATTTATAGGCCCTTTCTCAGACGGAGAATGGAAAGTACAAATGTGTTACTCATTAGGGCCCACGTTGCTCCGTGGCTGCACGGCTGAATCACCGCGTCCCCAGGGCGCCCGCACCAGAAAACGCTGCAGTCAGCAAGAGCAGGAGAAGAGGTCTTCTCATTTCCAGCCTTCTGAGCTGAAAAAACCGTGAGTAAATCTCCCAAATAATGAGGGGTTCCATCCACCAGAGCTGCCTGAAGTGGCTCGGAACGCAAACTCTGAGATTGGGTGGAATTGTGCCACAGCCAGGGAAGCAAAAAGCAGGGACAGGCACAGGCTGGAGCTCACCTTTGCTCCAGGTGTGACTCCGTGCCTGAGAAGTGCTGTGATATAAAATATTCATTTTCTCAGAACACTCTGTGCCCACAGGGAGGAGGAAGAGGAGGAGGAGCCTCCTCCTTGTCCAGCAAATGTTTCCAGGTCCTTTCTCAGCCTGACTTTGCAGGAAAATGCAGCTTGTACAGATGTGCTCTCTTATCTCCTCCCAGTAACTCCGGAAGTTTTGGCACGCTGGGAAGCCTGGAAGCTGCCCCAGCTCTCCTGAGAGCTCCTGGGGGCTGAGGCTGGGGGCTGAGGAGCACATTTTCCTCTGGGAAATCACAGCGTGTCCGAGTGCTGCCCACGGGATGGGTCACAGAGACACGGGGCTGAGGGTCATGTGGGAGAGGCCAACAAAGCCAAATCCTCAAGGAAAAATGGCTTTTATTTATAAAGAGAAATGGCTTGATGAGCGTTTCTGGGCCCAGAACAACTTATTTTCTTCCATGGGCTCAGCCCAGGCTGTGGTAGAACACACCTCGTTCTGCCTGTGACCACAGTGACAATATTGAGTCCTTAACCAGAGCCCACTTCTTAAGAGCAGCATTCCTTTCACAGAGATTTTCTCCTCGTTTCAGTCTGAGCCGTGTTCCACAAGGGGTTAAGGCCGCAGAGACCGAGTGCTGCAGCTCCAGCCTGTGAGGGGCACCTGCAGCGGGCACCGGGCAGGGCCAGCGCATCTCCAGTGACAGCTCCTCGTGGGAGGTGACACAGGGGCCTTTCCCTGCGTGATCCAAGCCGGATCACAGGACGAGGCAGCTCAAAGGAGAATTGCTGCCGCAGGAAAAGCAGGGACTGGACTCCAGCCACAGCTCTGGAGAGCCTGGGCTGGGCTGGAGCAATGGGAAGGTGCTTAACAGTGTTTTATGGTCACTTTGGAAAATAAAGTGCAATAATCACCTTTGAGTCTGCAGTTCAAAGGTAGATTGTTGTGCTGTGAGTGAAAATAGGCAGCTGGATCAAACACCTTTTTTTGCATGTATTTTTTTGGAAAAGACTCTCTGAAGATAGCCTGGGTCAGCTCTGCTCCTTTTTCCTAAACTTTCAACTAAAAGAAAGACTTTTTTTTCCTGCTTCACTAAGAGTACATAAAAACAAGTCACATCCCTCTGAGACTTCTTTAGCACAAAAACCGAATATAAAGTTCTTGATAAAAGGAGAGGTTTGCTTTACATAATTCTGCTCCTGATATCCACAGTTCCCAAGTGGATAAAGAACAACAAAGCAAAGCTTACAAAGTGAGACTGAGAAAGAAGCAGTGAAAAACAAGGGCTGGTGGAAGTGAGGAAAATCCCAGCCTGTTCAAACATCAGGCAGGCTGCTTCCCATCCTCCGAGCACATCCCCTAATGGGAACAGCCCTTGCACCAGTGATGGGGAGTAAGTGTGGAAGGAGTTTATGGGATTAGCCGTGCCCTGCCCATACCTCCGGTCCCACCTATACAAACATTGCACAAACCAACGCAGGGAGCGTTTTCCATTTCCTCACCCTCTCCTTTGATTAGTACCTGTAGCCAATGTGTTAATTACTGTTCAAAATAAAGGTCAGGTTCTGTGGGCACTGACATGCAAATCAGCAGAAGAACCAAAACATTTCCATGCATGTCAGCTCCCAGGACTGGACATAAGCTCTTGGGACAGTGGATTTGGCACGTTCCGTGTGCCTTGGTTTGCTCTGGGGTGTACCTGGGCAGTCTGTGGTCACTGTCCCCATGCAGGGACCAGGCAGGCACTAGATGGCTCCCGAGTGACAGGCTTGGTTTGTTTAGCAATCAACCTTTCTAATGGGATCTTCCCTTCCTGGCTTAGGACTTCGTCCAGAATCCAAAAATCTCTGTTCCCTTCTCCTCACAGAGTTTGGGTTTAATTTTTTTTTTTTTTTTGCAATTCAGCTTTGCCTTCCCAGGCACTGCGGAGTTTGTTGTTCCTTGAAGTGGATGGGATAAAACAGGGGCTCCACGGGCTTGTGGCAGTCTGGGACTGCCTGTGCTCCCCTCACACGTGGACACAGCTGGGAAAGAAGCAAACATTTCCTGACTTCACCCCAGCATTCATGAGGACCTGCAGAACTGGGTTAGCTCAGCTGGGAGCCAGCTGACCTGGCACCAACTGGCCTCCCTTGGCTGGCCATGTCCCTTCAGAAGTGACTTTGATGTTACTTTTCTGGAGAAGCACTTCTGGTCCTTCTGCGAATGTGACAACACTCTCGCCCTTCCAGAGGGCAAACAGCCACCCTCAAACGGAGCTTTTCACAAGAAACGGGCTCTGTAAACAACAGAACGCTCTTGAAATCTTCTCCCTGTTGTGATGTGGTGACCACACAGGAGTACAGCAGCTCCGAGTTCCACAGAAAATCCGCTCACTGAGAGCTTTAGGAGCCTTTCTGCAGTAAATAGAAATAAACAGAAACCCGATTTCCTCCCTGCCAGGAGACAGAGGAGCACACTTTCTAAACACGGCACGCACTTGGGATCCCAAGGTAAAGCTTTCCATATGGGAACGTGTCACGGAAAATGGGGTCGGGTGGATTTGTGTTCAGTGGCTTGGACACAGACACGGGTCCATGCTGGGGAGCCCAGGCTCGGTAATGACGGGTTTTGGATGTCAGTACATCTGTCTGGAGATCACAGCACTGAGAACACTGAGGTTCCTGGCCCATTTAGTGGTGGCTGTGTGACAAGGGTTGGCCTGGGGAGCTTCTCAGGACACCGTGGGTGTTACCCAAGCGCCCACTCTCCACTGCCAGTCCCGTTTCTCCTGGAAGGAAAGGTGCCAGTGTGGGCAGAGGGGTGCCAGGGTGGGTTGGCAGCAGGACTGCAGGACACTGCCTTGAGCTGCTCTGTTCGTCTCTGCTCTCAGGAATTACCTTCCCCAATTTCAGTGGTCTGGGTGAGGAGAAGTGCATCACTGCAGCCTCCTACAAGGACTATCAGCACTAAAATTCTTTCTGGATGTGTGACAAGGTTCTGGTTAAGGTCACCTTAACAGCCTTGAAACCCTTGGCTGAGATGGGACCTCCTGGCCATGCCGTGAGCCCAGCTGGACTGCTCAGAGAGAACAAAGCCCCAGCTCAGACCATGACCAGCAATCACTGGGGAATTCCATCGGCACACAATGCAGAAAATATCAATTCCTATCGAGCTCCTCACTATCCCATTCCCTGTCAGTGAAACACTTCACAGAACTCCAGCAGAGAAGCTGGAATAAAGAACGGCAGCTCCTTGTGCGTATTAAATAGATTTGAGTCCATCCTCCACATCAGATTAGGCAATGCCAATGTTTAAAAATTTTTAAGCATTTGCATTTTGAGGGGTGAGACAGAGCAAAATGTTGCTGTGCTGCACATTAAACTTCTAAAAGCGTGGCTCAGGATCCCATCACATGCCAGCAGCCTTCCAAACTCAGACAGGAAACACCTGGACCTCTGTGGTCAAACATCCCTGGGAGTGCACTGTACATTTTGGAACAGATCATTTCAAATTGTTAATAAATATTCATCTTCTTGCAGTAAAACACTGTGTGTCCCCTGCTATAAACATTGCTGGAGCTAAATTAAATATGTGCAAGGTTAGTCATCTTGACTTTTCTCCATTAAAAAAAGAATGCTTGACTTCCCCTCCAAGAACATCTAAAGTTTTAAAACCTTGAAACCCCTGCAGATAATTCTATGGGATATACAATTTAAATATCTCCATTTCTGTTACATTTATTCTTTGTTAACCCATTCGCCCATCTTTTCCAAAAGGCTCATTATAAAGCTCCCTGAAATGGGGTCTTTGTTTCCTTTGCTGGGAAAAGCCCTGCACCTTGGCAAACACAGCCCTGCAGGCTCAAACAGGAGTTCACTGTCGCTCCCCTCATGGTCTCAATTTGAAAAACAAATCGAGAGATGTCCCTAATTATGTGAGAGCCAAAGGGCAAAATGCAAATTGTGTACAAATTGTCAGGCCTTTCCTCAAGAAACTGCACTAAAGCTGTGTCTCTGTTTTTGCTGCGTTACATTTGAGATAAAGGGCTCCAGAATCAGGCCCTGCACTGAGATTTCCCCAATTTTAGGGTTAATAATTTAATTGTTGCAAACCAGTCCTGAACTGAACGAAGCCCTGAACTTTCTGCTGCTGGAAGAGGCAGAGCAGATGATCCAGGCTGGACTCAGTTCCAAATCATAACACAGATTTGCTAAAGGCCATGATAAACAAACCTTGCTTCCATCTCCTTATATGTAAGGCTGATTCTTTGTAGATAATCTGCTCAGGTTTGGAGGATGTTGCCATGTTTCTCTTGCCTAACTCTCTTTTTTTAAGGCTTGCTTGCTAATGCTGTATTTCCGTGTCCTAGCAGCTTGCATTGTTTAGATTTAACATAAGCATTCACCAATTTTCTACTAAAATATATTGCCTGTGGAAAATTAATATATTTTTCTGTCTTTTCTCAAAGCGTTTTAATACTCAGGAAAACAAGATATCATAAATCTAAGGAAAGAAAAGCTGCTTTCAATTGAGCAGGAAAAAAAAATAAAAGGCAAAGTCTGTTGTGCATGTGTGTCAACAGCTTTCAAAGCTGCGAGTGAAGCACAAAAAGCAATCAGAAAAATCCTACTGCTCATACAAAAAATATTTCCCTTGGTGAGAACTCCACCAGCACTGAAGCAGCCTTAAAACTTGGCTTATTGTGTCTGTCTGTAGCTCCACAAAGAAGACTACTTGTTTCTATTTTCTGAACGTGTTGAAAACTCGAACATGGCAGCTGTAATTCTGCTGCAGAGCTCCCCCAAACAAACAGCAAAACAACCCCGGCCACCTGTTCCGAGCAGACTTCAGCTGTGGAAAATGCCTCTCCGAAGGGAAAGTGCTGGGGAGTATTTATGAGAGCCTAAAAGCAAGCGGATTCTAGCTGAGATTTCTCTATACGCTGTGATATTTCTGAAATATCTGTTGTTTCGACCCCTGTGCCCCGGGGAGGGTGCTTATTTTTGCAGTCATTGCTGCTGGGAAGAGCAGCATTTCTGTGCAGGGAGATGCAGGCAGAGCTGGGATTCCAGGCCCCAGTGTTCCTGCTGTCCTGTGGGGACAGGAGAGGAGGATGGACCTTCCCCAGACCTTCTCCAGACCCTCTTCAGACCCTCTCCAGACCCTCTCTCCAGCCCTTCTCCAGAGCTTCTCCAGACCTTCTCCAGACCTTCCTCAGAGCTTCTCCAGACCTCCTCCAGACCTTCTCCAGACCTCGTCTGGGGCTGATGGCCCCTGAAAGGGACCTGTCAGGCTGAGGGATGGGCACAGGATGCTGAGGCAGGAGCAGCGCCCATCCCTGAGCCCCAGTTCCACTGGAGCCACCTCAGGTGTGTCAGCCTGGCCAGGTCATGAGGGCAGCCTTGCCCTAGAGGGAGTGGGGGACCTCTGGAATTTAGGGGATGGGGGACCCCTGGAATTTACAGCCCTTTGGAGTGACATGGGCACTGCTCCCAGACTCCTGCTCCCTTTGAACACTGGGCAGCCACCCTGTGGAGCATTCCCTGGATCCTACAGCAGTCCCAATATCCAAAATTAAGATGAGCAAGTGGAACTGTAGTGTGCACATCTGCTCTGCAAATTGTCTCTGAACCATCCTCTTTCCTCCCAGCAGAGATTTTGTTTTTAACTGTACCTCCCCAGTGCTATGGATAAATAATGTCACAACCCCCCTGCCCTCCATGCATGGCCTGAGGACATCCACGGAGCTGCTCCTCCCCACTGCTGCTCCCCACAGCCTCCCAGCTATTGCCACACTCAATTTCCTGTCTTCTGCAGACACAAATAAGCTTGCAAAATTGCAGACATTCTGGAAGGCCATTGTGTTCCCCGGATATTGGTATTTCCATAAGTAATCAGGCAGTCTGGGATTTCCAGGACACAGAAAGCTGCATGAGGCGCCCAAAGTGTTCAAATAAATAAACAAATTCTGATAACGAGTGGTTCAAGAGCTTGGAAAGGCCCATGCAAAGCATTCTCTGGGAGTTTGTGAAATTCTGGTTTGTAGAATTGCCTACAAAACAGGAGGGCTGAGTAACAAATTCAGATACTCAGCTACAGATGGACAGAGAAGGGTGGAAGAGCTTCCTCAGTGGCTGAGCTGCTCTCCCCTAAGCCATCTAAACTGAAGCAATTCTCATGTAATGAAGAGCTCCCAGACATCTGACATGAAGCTTCTTTCAGCTGAGTGGCAGCTGAGCAAAGCATCCAGTAGCTTGATTCTTTTTTTTTGGCTGATCACGGCTGGAAATGAAACGGAGGAACGGGAGAAGATTAGCTCATCCACCTTGAACAGATTGAATAATCTCCTTTTTTTATTTTTCTTGCTCAACTCCCTCCTCTAAGTAGCAAAGAAGGAGCAGCTCCCATCAACACCAGGCCAGCTCACTGCCTGTCCCCACTGCTGGACATTCTGGTGTTTCCCATCTGCTGCCTGGAGCTGCTGCCAGGCTCGGCGGTGACTTCACTGCAGACGTCCACGTGGAGCCCAAACGCTTTCCTGGCAGCCTTCAAAACATCCACGGCCTTACTTGGTGTATCCAGAGAGCTTTCACTCCCGAATTTATCCCAGCTGGATGCAGAGCTGGGCTGAGATTTCCCTGCTCCGTGGCGGGGGAGGCTCAGCCCTGTCCGACCCCATGAATGGCCGGTTTGTGCGGTGCGTTTGCCACCGCGCTCCGCGCTATGAACGCCCTCACTGTTACTGTTTAACGACAGTAAATCAGTTAAAGTCTAACCCTGGCCTTCCGCAGAAATGTTTTATTTCGTGCGACGAGACGGGCCTGCAGTCATGGATCTGACTGCCAGACTGCAGAGCCCATAAAGAACAAGGATTCCGAACTTCGCCGCGAGTTTCTCTCGGTGACTCAAACACACACAGGGCAAGGAAGAGGAGGACCTTGTGCCTCAGCGAGCTCAGATGTGAACACATCTGCCTTTGCTGGTAGAGAAAACACTCTGCTGTGTATGAAAAATCAGCGAGTAGGTATTTTTAATGAAAGATTTCATTGTGCATTTCTCCAGCAAACTCCAGAGCTAAAAGCAGCCATTATTATGGTAACTCCTGAGTGACCGGTTCAAACAGGGCAACCACGGCCCTGCCTGACGGATGTTTGCACAAACGCCTTTCCAAGAAACTCTCCAGATCCCAAACTACAGCATTTCGTTTTTCCAGGAGCCTCTCAAGTGCGACCGTGCGGATTTTCAGTGGCAGAAATATCCTGCTCACAGCTGATGTTTTGCTTTTTTTCCCCAAGGCAAGTCAGAAGAAAACGCATAAATATTCTTTCAAGCAGGTCACTCATTTCCCAGCTGACACGCATTTTGCATTCCCCCATTTCCACTCTGTTTTCCCTACACACACACAGTCCACACTGAAACAGGGAAAACAGTTTCTATGAGAACACTGGCCTAGCACAGCTTAAAATCTTCTAGAAAATCCTGAGTAAAAACCTTTGTGGGGCTCTTCTCATTGGAGATTGGAGTATTTTTATTTAATGTGAAGCTGTTAGAAAGGATTCAACTAAAGTGAAGTTTAGTTTGAAAATTGGAGTTTGGCACCAATTAACTCTGCTTTTTCTGTTTTGTTTTTGCTTTTTTTTTTTTTAAGACAGATTCAGGTTATATCATGGAGACTTTTCCATGCAGAGAAACCTTAAACTCTCTATGATTTTGAGATCCAACGCTTTCTGCAAGCAAACTGCGCAGCTTTAGGATGCAGAGAGGATGGGAAGTCTGTTTTGCATTATTCACCATCTGAACAGGGACTAATCCCACCAGAACATGCAGCCATAAACCAGTGAGGGATGAAAACCAACTCAGCTGATAGGTAGGATGTAAGAGGAAACGGAAAACCCTTGATGCAAAGTGCTGGAGAAAATGAGTTTTAAATCCCTGCATGAACAGAACAAACTTCTGACATCTGGAGCATGATTTAATACCCCACCAGGTGCTGATGGATTTTGTGTTTTGAGAAAAGCATATGACAATTTTGTATGGGATTTTTGCTTTAATTATCAGTGTGTGAAAACAGCATTAAGGAGGTGATCACAGCAAGTCGGAGGCTTTGCTCTGATTAACAAATTAGCCAGTTCTAAACAGATCAAGTAACAGTCAGAGAAGCTGATGACCCTTGAAAGCAGGCTTAAACTTTCATTGGGCCACTTATTACAGCCCACTTGCTTTGGATGCAAACCATATCAGGTGTGCCCCCTTGGACCAGAAAATCTCTTTATTAAAAAATGAAAGGGCCCTCGGTTTTCACTGGGTGCTTTGAAGTAACAGCAGTTATTCCAAATAAGAGGGATTTTCAGGAACCAAAGAGTCTGCATTTAAAAAGAGATTGCTTACACTGGCATACTCCAATTTAATTAACTCAGATTTATAAGTAGAAAGTCTGCGTTAGCTGCATTTGTAATAGGAAATTAAAAAAAAATTAAAAAGGGTTTGTAATGAAATAGAATTTATAGAAAGGGAAACAACGTTTTAAAAGTTAGCATATCTGAAATACGATGTTGTTGAATGCTGAAGAATTCCTTTTTCATATTGGGGGAGTCCCTTTTGGAAAGTTTTTGCTTCTGTATGACTCTCAGTGACATTCACAGGAGCATTTTCCTGGACTCCAGCAGGTGCTGAGTCGGGCAGAAGCACATTGAATAACGAAGCTTTTCACTGTTATCTCTGGGGTTTCTCAAATTTTAAAATACGAAATCCTTCAGCTTCTCCTCAGTCTTCAGAGGTGCCATTTGTCAGGAAGAGGAATGGTTTCTGTGCTGGATAACTCCGTGGAGCTGAGGGCCTGTCGGGAGGATTTACTGGCTCAGAGATAACGTTCTCCTGCTCACATTTAAATGGGTACAAATTAGGGGGGTCTCACAGACAGGGTCACTGCATTGCCTCAAAGTTCAGCATTAAAAAGTATCTAAAAACCCATTTCAGTGATTCTATTTGTGGAAAATTCTATTTGTGAATAACTCATTTTTGGCACAGAGTGAGACCAAGACAGTACAGCAAACAGCGTGCACTAATTTACAGCAGTCACAGTGTAAATTATCTGTTCATTAATTATCTCATTGATTACAGATTCTCTGTGGGAATGGCTTTGCTCCTCTGAAGCTACCCCAGTGTCTGCTGCAGCATTAAGTCGTGAGTGCTTTCACCATTAACATGCAGCTCATAATTGCTGCTGGGAGAAAATGTAGGTCCTGACCTTGCAGGTACTTCTGCATGAGCAACTTCATAAATGAGTGTAGAGCACAAAGAGCTCTCTCTGGCACACCAGAATGCCTTTCTGCAGGAATTAGAGAGCGGTGTGTCAGGAAATATCTGCACCAGGGGAGGGTGACATGTGACAGAGCCACCGGACTGACGCCGAAAGCACGTCCAGAGTTCATCCCTGCAGGAC
Organism: Pomatostomus ruficeps; assembly: GCA_013400735.1. NCBI lineage: Eukaryota > Metazoa > Chordata > Aves > Passeriformes > Timaliidae > Pomatostomus > Pomatostomus ruficeps. The sequence continues at coordinate 2,645 of VYZT01024177.1, read as the reverse complement.
ACGCACTGCAGAGTGCACCCTGCCATGGGCAGCCAGCTCAGGGCATCTGACTTTACTCAGGGGTGTATTTACTCAGAGTCCAGAACATATTTTCCCAATCTCCAGGTTTCAATCTGCTACAGGATTTCAGTTCCAAAGTATGATCTAGTCTAGCTTGGGAATTTTCCTGTGAAGGCTGTTAGTGCATCTGGTTTGATTTGTTTCTAATCAACCACTGTGGACTTTTAAAATGTATTCCCTTGGAAGGTTGAGCTGATATTTTCAAGGAAAACAATAAAGCAAATTCAGCTTTGACATGCACATTTTTTTTGCTTACACAACAAAAACTTTTGCTTTCAAGTCTGTGGTGTTCCAGAGACGCTGGGGAACAGAACTATTTCTTCATGCCAAAGTATGCATTTCTGGTGTAAGTAGATTATTTAAAGAAACCTGTCCTGTTAAATGAAAACCCTCAGTGCATCAGTTCATAAATGAACATTGACAGTATCAATTTTTTTTAAAAAATCAGAATATTTAAAAACAACAAAAAAAATGATTGCAGATCTTTGTATTTTTATCAGCTACTGAAATCACCTGTGGGAATCTTAATTTTCTGGGTGTCAGATCCTTGCCCCTGCAGGTCCAAGACCCAAGGAAGCACCAGGGAGCAGATTTCCAAACCCAGGTTCAGCAGGCACTGCTTACCCTTCATCCTGGCTCTGGGTCCCTGGGGTGGGCTCTGATTCTCTGCTCCTTCTCCTGGTTCAGCTCGGCTCCAGCCCCAGCCTCTCGGTTTCCTGCTCTGTGTCACATCCCAGCTCCCATTTTTGCCTGGATATTTCTCTTTCTCCTGCTTGCCCCGCAGCCTCAGCCGACTGCTGTAATTAATGGCTTTGATATCTGCCTTATTTCACCCCTACCACTTTCTGGATCACTGAAATACAGCCCATTTGGGATATTTACCCACTTCTGGTGGAAGCCTGGCTGCAGAACATGCACTGCCCAGTAGAACTGCCATCCTTCCCACACACTATAAGGAAAAACCAGGGAGCTTTCCAAAACTATAGTTTTTCACACTACCCTTTTATTTATTGTATGTCTGAGATTAGTAAAGATACCTGTATCTAGTCATCCTGGGCACCTTTCAGACCGTTTTTCAGTTTTTCCCACTTTACCAGCTCTATCCAGGAGGTTGACATTATCCATAATCCACACTGGGTATCTGCTTCACGTTTAGTTTTGTGGAAAAATTTTCAAGGAGAGAAAAAAAAAAAAAAAAAAAGGAGGCTCATCTGTTTCTGAGAATGAATATAGGGGAAAATATGCTGGCTTGCACACAGGGAGTATCAGGACATCAGGTTTGCAGTGGCAAATTGTGCCTGCATGAGCCTGGGACTGGCTGGGGCAGGAGATTTAAACAATGGGGAGCTGTGAGGAACCAGAGGGACACAGAGAATCAGGGAATCATTGGGGTTGGAGAAGACCTTCAAAGGCACAATGATGGGAGAGTTTGGAGGGAAATAAGGTCTGGTTTTTCACACAGTCAAGTGAAAATGAGCTTTTTGCAGGTGACCACAAGCTGGACACTGCCCAGTGTGTCAGTGCCTGGCGTGAGGCCCCTCACCTGGCTGAGCTGGAGCGCGGCCACCCCAAAGCCTCACAATACAGCCCTGTCCCTTCTCTGAACATTCAGGGTGATGATGTAACTCTGAATATTCCCAGAGATCCCATCTCAGGCTCACAACCTGCCAACTGGCCCGTCACCCACCACGGAATTGCTTTTTTCCCTGAGTTTCAGGTTTGTGCCTCTTAACGTCTCGCTGTGCGGTTGGGAAGATTAATTAATGTTTGGGGAAAGGCCACAAAAGGGGACAACTGTGGCAAAATTAGCAATGCTGTCCTTGCAGCGCTGTGTCAGGGAGTCAGTCATGTGAAACAGCCACCGAACAATCCCGGGAACACAAAAAAGTCCCGCAAAGCTGCTCGTCCCAGCCAGGCTGGCCCTTGCGTGCCCTGAATGGAGCTTGGGGGTGATCCCAGGAGGGAGGGAAAGGACACAGAGCTGCCCTGGCCGTTGGGCCTCCCCATTTAACCATTTAACAATCTTTTAATGCAGTCGGGGTGTGCAGAGGAGCACGCGGGGCAGCTCCTTGCTGTTGGCCTCAGGAATCCCAAACCGCCCAGCTGCTGCACGCACAGCAACCCCCAGCAAACTGCTGTGGCTGCTAATCGGGGTGGCAGGGGCCAAGGTCAGAGTTCAGCCCTCTCTGATGTCAAGGGCCTTCCCCAGAGCCCTGTGGGGCAGGGCTGCTCTTTAACGCCAGCTCCATTTAGGGCTGTGGTGTTCACGCTCCGCTGGCAGCTGCCTCGGACATTTGCTGACACGAGGGGCTGGGTGCCGGCTCCTGGTGCTTAATCCCCCAACAGCCCACTGGCTGCTTTCATGAAGCACACTGGCAAGATTAAAACTGCCTGATTTTCTTTTCCCCTCTGAAGTTCACGAGAAACTGCCAGGGTAATTCTAAAAACCCACAAGAGCACCCAAAAATGGGTTTGAAAGAGGAACAGCTCTGTGAGGGATGTGAACACTGAGTTCCATGGTTTCCAGACCAGCTTTGAGTGACTATTTAACACATTATTGAAAGCATTAGGACAATATAGATTAT
>VYZT01024176.1:113137-142806 GCA_013400735.1 Pomatostomus ruficeps | reverse complement strand
CCGGGTGGCTGCGGCTGTGGCTGCTGCCGGGGCTCCCGACTGCGCCGCTTGGACACTCGTTCCGCCTCCGTCACGCCTCTGTCACCTGCGAGTCTCGGTGCGGGTCAGCACCGGCTCCTCGGACGAGTCCCGATTTCGGCATCTGAAGGTCCGCAGCGCGCACCAGTTCGGTTGTCACCAACTCTCCAAGGCGCTTCCCAGCTCCTCCTGTGGCAGCATAAAGCTCGGGGGTGTAAACGGGCAGGTACGTAGAAATGTGAAACATGTGCTGTTAATATACGTGCATATTTATTAAGAACATTTTATATACTGTATATACACACGTATGATATATGAGAAGAGAAGCGCTTGTAAAAGTTTTGTTTTACTTAATTAAAGTGTAGGTATTTTTTTTCTAGATGTAAAATCTTTGAAGTCATAATTAGTGCTTGAGTCTTCTGCATCTTGTGAAATCCTTGAGTTCAAGTAGCTGTAAGTAATTTATGTCTTCTGTTACTGCTGTTCAACGAGGGATCAGCTGACCTGAGGTAAAGTTCTGCCTGTTGTAATGTTTTTCTTTTTCACACCATACTCTTTATGACCATGACTTTCTTCCTGTATCCAGTTAAAAAAAGTCTGGTGATGACAGCATGATTATTCAATCACATATAATTTCTTTATTCACTAAGCCAGTTTTTAATGTCAAGCGTGTTTTGGGTATCGTTTTCTTATGTGTGTTATAAAGGTCCTGTTTCTTATGAAATAAATGAATAAAATCCTATTTCCCGTTCATCCGCTTTTACTGAACCATGTTAGTGTGGAACTTCCTCATAGAGTAGGGGTGGTTTAAAAACACACAAAACTAAATGTTGGGGTTTTTTTCCTGGTCAAAAGTATTAGTACATTAGTTATGAGCTGCATAATATCTTTTACAGACTTTTGAATGTGTTGTAGCTAAGCTGAATGTCAGAGTATTATTTTTCCTGAAAACTGAGGTTTATTTATTTTTGGAATTATCTGTGAAACATCTTTGCAATTTGTGTCTGTCTGCTGCTGTTTATTCTGAAGGCAGATTGTGTTAGGAGCAGCTGTGCCTCGTCTGACCAGGTGAATCATTAGGTCAATTGGTCAAACCTGGGTTTCATTTTTGTTTTTGATTGCAGTTGGTTTTTACCTGTGGAGCAGCTTGTTGTTCTATTACAGCAAACGTAAAACAGCTGGATGCGCTCCTGCATCAAATCATGACTAATTTAAAAGGTTCTTAAAGCCTTTGACTCCTTTAGATCCCTGATTTAACTTCTGTCTCTGGAGGCTGTGCAGTGGTCTGTATCTTAAAACAATTACCTAATGTTATGTTTGTGTTCTTAAAAAACTAATTCCTGGTTTGTTTGTTCCTGAGAAAAATCCTTATTTTGTTTTATGCAGTAACAGTGATTCTGAGAAATGGACGTGAGCGTTTGTCAAGCTTATGAAGATGAAATCCAGGCACTGGAAGAAGAACTTAGGCTATTGACAGAAAAGTATGAAGATGTCCAACAAGAATCCACCTTTTTTTCTGATGAGGAGATACAGAAGTCAATGTATGCCTTTTTTTCATTTGTTAGATTAATAGAGTTTCTTTGTCAAAATTGTTTGGGATAAGCTTTTGCCTCTATGTTAGGACTTTCCTTATGTTAGTAAATGTATGCTTCATGGATAAAATAAGTCACTTAGAGGAGTAAAGGCATCTTAGCTCCTTTTTGTTGCACGTTTTTGCGTGTTTCTCAAAATGGACACTTGCACCTCCAGACTTGGAATAAAAGCTGTGTCCACCTGGCAGTGAATGGAAAGAGTTTATGTGAGTTAGAATGGTTTACTCTTTCCAGCAGTGTGATCCAACTGAAATTTGACTCCTTGAAAATGGATTTGGGTCTGAAAACTATCAAATTCATTACCAATGCCTTTTATTTAATGCTATTGCTGTGCTGAGATGAAAAAACATGTTATGTCTGGGTATTTTGCCCTTTTAATTTTATTATTTTCCTTTTTCCGTTTTAGAAAATCATTCCAAAGAGAAACTCAGAGAGCAACCAAGGGACATGAGTCTCCATCAGACCTGAAAGCTCAGCTTGAAAATCTAGAAAGAGACCTCTTGTTTTTAACGAAACTTACTGGTTTTGAGTTCACAAGTCATTCCAAGAAAACAGTGGAAAAAAGTAAGCAGTTCTGGGCCCTTTACTGAGCATGCTGGTGGCAGTTCATCTGCAAACCTCTGTTATACTTCACTGTTAGCAGAAAGAAAATTACTGCGAAATACAATAAGATTTGGTTCATTGACAAAATAGTTTCTGAGTAAATATTGTGCTTTGCATAGTGGGAAAGTGGAACTAGTTGTTGGGGTTTTTAAACATGTTAAACCTCTTTACATGAGGAATTGTAACAGTTGGTACTTTAAATATGACTAAGGGAAGAAATGCAGTCGTCATTGAACAGAAGAGTAACTGATTATTTTGTTAACTTGATTTTATAACAGCTAGAAACAGGACGGTGCAGAAGCACAGATTAACAGGGAAGTGTCACTCCCTGTCTTTTCAACTGGAATTCCAGCTTCTCGAAATGCAGGTAAGGGTCAATGCATGTTTAAAAAATCCCCCCAAACTACCAAGCAAACAAACAGAACTTCAAATGGACAAATGTCGGTATTTCCTTTTCCAGCTGAAAATTTAACTGCTTAATTTAAGCTTCAGTGGGTTCTTTTGACTCTTTAACATCTGGACCCAACTTTGGAATTCTGTGTGCATCCCAGCAAGATAGTTCTGAAGGTCAGGTTTAGTGTTCAGCCACAAAATGGTTACCATGGAATTATATAAGTTGGAAAAACCTTCAAGATCTAGTCCAGGTGTTAACCCAGCACTGCCAAGTCTTTATCACCCTTCCTTCCCAAAACTTGCTCCCTGCAGGAGGCTCCTGCAGATTAACACTGAGGTAAAGCCCTGCACAGCATTTGGTGTCTCTCAGCTCTGACCCAGCACAGCTTTCATCCCACACAACACATTCTATACTCCTATATCTTATTCTGGAAACTGGAAAATGCCAAACGTTACTTCTCTGGAAGAAACTGAGGAAAAGCTAAAACACCACAAACTTCCAGGTCTCTTGTTGGTGTTTTGGGGTGTTTTTTTCCCTTTAGTTATATTTGCATGTGCTTGGTTATTGTGAGTAGTCATTGCAGCGCTGCCCACAACCTACACTAATGATTGCAAATTTTCTGGGAGGGAGCTCTTTCATAAGACTTAGCACAGAATTCAAGATGCTAAGCAGAGGAAAATAGCTACTACCCCAATTTGCAGTAGTATTTTTCTAACACTGTTGTACTTTGTGGTAATATTTCTAGCATCAGGAAAACTTGATTTTAAGCTCACCTTTAAAGTTGGGTTTTTTGGTTTGTTTTTTTAATTTTAATTGAGATTAGACTGACAGTAAACAGTAAAGATGTCCTTCCTGTTCTTTAGAAAAGCCATATTAAGAATTTGAGAATCGAATATTTAGGTAGTCACACGTGGATTTTATCCTTTGAAACTGCAAGAGTTCAGCTGAATGAGCAACCTCTGAAGTCCATTTGTGACTTGCAACTTGTGGTTTTTGTGATGCCTCTTTACATTTGCTCGTACAAAACTGCATTTAGCCTTGAGTGGGGACGTGGCCCACATCCATCATGCAGCTTGGTGAGATGAATGTTTCTCTCTCAGCTCCATCTCCTGCAGGATGTGGACATCTTTTGGTGTGGAGCTCAGAGGGGTAACTGGGTGTTAAATTTACTGCCAAGGGCATTGGTGCTTAAAGCTCTTGCACCACTGAGCGGCAGCACTTGGCTGCCTAATGCCTAAAATTCCAAGTGCTGATGAGATAGGGAATACCAGCTTTATATATACACTTAAAAACCCCCACTTCAGCTGTATAATTTTTAGCTAATTTTTGCATGAGTTTTATTTTTTTGCTAGGAATACATTGTATTTAAAATAACCTGTGCTGACATTAGTGTCAGCAAGGTGGTGCACAGTTACAACCAGTTCCCCTGTCTTGAGGAGTACAAGGTGGTGACAGCTGGTTTTGGGAAGTGCCCAGCGGGTAAGAGGTCTGTTGGTATGCAGCAGAAGATAAGGAATAGTTTTATTCACACTTAACTGTAGCTATTTATTCTAATAGGAAAGTCATAATAGGGTTAACTCAGCTCCACAGTATTAGGTATTAGAGGAGGATATGTGCAATGACTTTGAAAATCAGCCAAAACAAGTCTAAGCCTTTTGAGAAAGCAATCATTTTAAGAGTTCCTTTCTTGGCAGGACCTTTCCTTTAAAATCTTTTTATTTGGCCGCACAATGGCATTTTGGCACGTTAGTAACCCACCCACTGGCAAACCAGTCCCTTCAGAAGGTGGCACATTAGCTTGTGACCGCTGGCAGCTTTGCCACAGCTCCATCCCCCTGTTGAACCTTTTGCTCTAAACCTAAAATTATTTTTCCTGATGTTATTTAGTCAATCCATTAATTTTTGTAGTGCCTTGCATTGCTTTTCCCATCTTGACTGATGGCACAGTGTTAGCGGGGCTTCTGTCCAGCCAGTACAGGGATGCTGAGGTGTGTATGCAGTTAACTCCAACTCTCCTCTTGCCATTCCCATTTGCTTGTAGAGACTTTGTATAAGAAGTTTAAAGTGAGGAATTTGCTATGGTCTCCAAACGAAAATTTCAAGCTTTTTCATTCACTGTTGTTACCTAATCCATTATTTTGGTGTATTCACAAATGCATGGAAAAGAGAATTAACTTCTTCTGTGTCGTCATTTCTACTCTGACCAGCTTTTCTTGTTCTTTAACAGCATATTAGTTAATTTAGAAAAATTTTATTATCCTGCACATATTTCTGAGTAACAGTGATTGTAAAAGGGGACAATATTTTGAGACAAAACTGTAGGGTTTAAATGAAAAAAAACCCCAACCCAAAACTAACAGATAAAACCTTATATTTGAATTTTCTGATTTTTGTGGCAGCTAAAAGTTGTGTTTGAAAATGAGAAGAATCTTAAAGAAGTGAAATTGATGTGAAAGGAAGTAATGAACCAATGAATACATTTATATTCTCTGTGCTGACAGGCTCAGGTATTACTCCAAAAGCCTTGTTGTGTGGAGAATAGTGCTACTGCTGCAATGAAAGAAACTGTTCACACACGCAAACTGTAGCTGAAAGGATGCTATTTTAAGGATTATAGTATTTGGCAGCATTTATATTTACTTTTTTTCTACTGTAGATGCAAATAGACACATTTTTATTTTTGCCAGAGAAATTTCTCAAATATTTAGTTGTTACTTCTCCAATCTAGGACGATGAGAAAGTGTCTGCTGTTGTTAGTGATCTCAGCATTATAATGGAATCCAGAGAAAATTCGGATGTCAGCAAGTTTGTGTCAAGGTAAGGTGGAAGTTTTTGCTCAAGGAAAGTTATTGCGTGGGCTGTGGGATACTAAAGGCAGTACTGAGTTTTCACGTGAATTGCTGGCACTCAGTGTCTTTGTGTGATGTGTCCTTAGCCCAACCTAAGCACTTCCAATCCCTTATCTGTATCCTGGAGAGAGGATGAAATGCATATAATTTTAAGATCTGGAAGGACCATTACAAATTCATGTTAAACAGACAGGTTTTGGATTATAATGTGTTTTAGCTGTTTGAAGAGAAAGGTCATCTCAGCTGTTGCATTTTAATTAATATTAACTGTTCCTCAGATGTGTGTTTGAGCTGCAGATGTGCAGAGTGGGGAATGCCTAAATTGCACACCCAGAACCCCTCTCCAGTATTTGCCTGTTTCGCATTCTCAGCTCTCAATTCCATTTCTCTTCTTGGCATCAGGATTTATTTCACTGATATCTTAAAAACAATATAATTTAAAAACATGAAATAGTGTATTTGTGCAACATCTTAAGAAAATCTTCATACTAAAACTTAAATGTATGAATGAATGCTATTTTTTTATTATTTTTTGGACTATGCCAACTTTTTGTGGTAACATGATGAGTAAATGCTCAAATTATTTGCAGTATTCCACTGAATTCTGCTAGCAAGTGGTTCTGAGAACACTGGGTAGTTGATTTGATCTTAATCCTGATTTTTAAGTGGTTTCTTTTGTTTCTAGTATTTTTTGGGCTTGGGGAGGGAGAGGGAAGGCCAACAGATGGGTGAAGAGAGAGATCTGTTGAGTTACCTCAGGCTTCAGTAGTGAGTACTGAAAACTGAAGTTTTTCCTTAAGGGCTTTGAGATTTCCATGTAAATCTACTAAAGCTAGTGGTGTAACTGGGAAGAGTAGTTGACTGCTCTCAAGAAGTGGGATTTAGAAGAGGAAATCGCCTTATTTTATTCATGAGTATTTTATGACAGCAGAAGTGTATTGGAACTTAATAGTCACACTGGAAAGGAATGTGTTGAAGTAGTGGCAGACTTTATTTCATCCTGGCTGGAGCTCTGCTGTCTCGTCCCTCTCTCTTCTCCTTTTTCACCTTGTGCCAGTATTCCTAAATAAACACGAGTTTTCATGAATGGTAGAAGATGCCACCAAAGCGAGCAGTGCTTTGTCCTGAGCCTCTCTTTGCACGTGCCACCTGTTGGCCTTGTGTCTGTAGCCACCCTTGCAGCCCCGTGGCCAATGCGATCAAGGGGAACATTAGGTTGAAAAAATACTTTGGGGGGTGGGGAACAACCCAGCCTTGTTCCCCCACAACACCTTCAGATTTCCTTTTTCCTGTGTGCCTTGTCCTGGCCGCAGTGTGTGCTGCCAGTGTGAGGCAGTGAGTTCACGGCTGGCGTGGGGCTGATGCTGACGGTGCCAGATTGAGAGCATCCCCACTGTGCCATTGCCCGAGTCTGTGATCTCCCTTTAGCGCCTGCTTTCTCCATCCCCTTCCTAGGCTCATCCTCATTTCAATCCCCAAGTTGTAATCCCCTCATGTCCAAATTCAGGCTTTCCCCAACCACCTCTTTTTTCTTTAGTCTGCTCCTAGAATCTTGATTCCTACCTCTTCCCTCCTTTTCCCTCCATTCCAGCTAAATCTGGCTGTTTTGTTCATTTTCAGCCTCCCTACCAGTTTGTATTCTTCCTTGGCCCAGGCTTGCTAAATCCATTGTCTAGGTCTGTTCTGTTTTGTCTCCTGGCCTGGATTTTTTTTTTGCTCCTCAGTTTTCTAAATTTTTTTTTGGCTTCTTTTTTTTTCATAATGCATGTCAGAAAATGGTCTTTAAGAGCAGCAGAGTTAAAAACTTGGCATTCAGTTCCTGCTTTGGAAGAAAACGGGAATACTAGAACTCTTGAGCAGTATCTTTTTAAAAGAAGCGAAATTTAGTGGTCTGCAGGTACTGCTGCAATATATAAATGGCACATCTCTATTAAAAACTGTAAATCTTTTAAAAATAATAGTAATTTTAATATAATTTCTTAAATATTTTATGACAATAAGAGATGTATGCAAATGGAATCTCAATATTTACTTGTTATTTTCTGGATTGTACTTGTGTCCTCTTTGCACCAGTTACCTCTTATGTAATACTTTATTAGTGCTGAGAACCACAATATTTTAAAAACTCTTGTCACTCCTTTTTCCCTTTTTTTTTTTTTTTGGCTTGACACCCCATTAATTTTTGGGTGAGATAATCTTTTCGTGGACTACTTAGGCAAATAGGAGATTTTAAGCAGTATGAAAATTGCTCTTTTTACAAACTAACTAGATAGAATCTATAAGTCAGGGGCAGGATTTAGGAAATATGACTTATATTAAATGCTGCATGGGCAAGGTCCCTTGCAAATGAAAGGAAGCAGGAATTCTACCCCCAGCTTTGAGTCATGCTTTGGTTTTCCATGCTGATGGAGGAAGTCTTGCATTCTGCAGTGCGTTAAAATAGATTTCCTCTCTTAAAACATGTAAATTAACACATTAGAGGAGGTTTAGGTACTTTTAAAACAGTTAAATTTCTTACATAATTCTGTATTTTGTTGATGATACTGTATGAAAGTGAAAAGGGTGTTTGGATGAAGAGCCCACGATTTTAACCTGATCGAGTTACTCTCTGCCTGAATATCCTTTTAGCTGGTTTTGGATGACTTCTCTGTAACATGGATGTTGGCATTGGAGACGGGTGTTTTCTGCTCCATGTGGATTTTTGTAACGCTAAATTCTTTAAAAAAAGAAGTCTTGAATTCTACCATCCATTCTCTTACTACCTTGTTATTTTATACCATGTCTTCTTGATATTTTAGCATTTGTTGTTATTGACTTCAGCAGAAGGAATTAAGCTATTTTGGGCTAATTAGGAATTACTGTTTATGGGTAGATTAAGTGCTGTGAGATGGTTCACTGGATTGGTGCTCTTACGCAGTCCCTTATTCCTTTGCCAATACAAAAAGGCAGGGATTTACACACAGCTGTCCTTTCCAAAAGATTCCCCCTTTCTAAACACTGAATTCAGTTTTCTATCTTGAATTTAGCCAGTGCCATGTGAGAAAAGCACATACTCAGATATATTGGTTGGCTAATTTCTACATTTGAAACTGGTTCTTTGAGCTTCTAGCCAAAACTTTCTGTTGATGATCTAGCCTTGAAAACGTTCCTCTGCTGTATCACCTAAAAATGATTTTGAGGCAAAAAAAGAGATAAACTAAACACAGTGCTAAAACAAAGTCACAGTCTCTGAGATTGTATTTTAAATAGCATTAAAATGGATATTTATAACAATTGCCAAGTTCTTCAAAAAGGATTTCAAGTATGCAGTTTTGTAACAAAGCTTTGTGTTGCCCTGCTCCACGACTGGAGATTGGAAAAGCCCAGTGCAGTTTGTGTGGAATTTGTTCTCCAGGCATGCAGATGTGGACAGTTGTTACCAAGTTTCCACAGTTTTCATAGAATGTGTAGATTTTGATATGTACAATTCAGAGTTGTGGTTAAAAACAGCTCCCCAGACCAGAGCTAATGAGCTATTGTAAATCAGTGTGTCTGTGTCCTTCCAGGGACTCACTTTTCCCAGTCCTGCCAGCGTTTTTTTCATCTTGGCCTGATTTTGTTGGCAGCTGGGACTACTGTGGTAACTTCCTTTAATTATGCTGTTCTTTCCAGGCTAGGATAAAACTTGTTTGGCTTTTCTTTTACATTTTCAATATCTGAATGACCTTAATGTATTTTTTCCAGATTGTTTGTGCAGCTTCTTAAGGTTTGCTGTTCCTGTACATTAAATAGAGCTGGATTGGAGGCACAGTTCTCCCTGGAAAGGCTGAAGTGATTTGGTTCTGTGAATGCCTTAAGTCTCTGCTCTTAGCTGATCTGAAAATCCAAAAACAATAGCTGATCTCAAACAGAAAGGACGTTAAAAGTCAAATTTACATTAGAATTTAAATACTCTAACTGCCTGAAATATTCCCAAATATCAGTCTGGTATCTTCTTCCATCAGGTTTTGTAAACTTGTAAAATCCTATATTAGTAACCAAAATAAATATTTGTACTTTCAGAGCAGTGCTTGCCAGGTGTGTTTTTATGATGGTTAATAGTCTGCTTCCTTTGACTGTGTCTTCATGTCAACAATGACATGAAGCCTTTCACCCTTATAGTTAAATAATCATGTTACTTCAGGTATTCTGACATGTGGTTTTTGTGGAATTTTGCATTGCATTCTGGCTGCATTTGTTTAGCAAAAACTTTATTTCCCTTTATTTCCTCCTTTTCCCAACATCCCTGGCTGCATGGTTGGCTGCCTGACAGTTTGACACCTTATATTGTCTCTTTTCCTTTCTCCATCCTGCTGCTTACATTACTAGGAATTTGAAAAATAAGTCTTTATATTTCTTTCCTTCCCACTCTCCCCCCAGCATAAGGAGGACATGGACCTGTTGGAGCAGGTCCAGAGCAGTGTGAGGAAGATGCTCAGGGGGCTGGAGCCCCTGTGCTCTGGAGACAAGATCAAATCAAGATTTAACTGTCTAACAAAAGTTTTGGTTAAATGCCCTGTGTGATCAGGCCTCCTTACCTACTGAAGCTGCAAGGTTAATCTTGAAAAGCTGAATGTCCGGTGGGCAGAGGCAGGCAGCATGTCATGTAGGGAGTTAGTTGGTTAGGACAAAGATTTTGGGAGTATTTTAAGGTTAGTGATGCAATTTGGGAAATCTTACCAATTTTGCATGTTCAGGTTGCACTACGCAACATCTTTAAATTTATTTAGAAAATGAGTTGAACAAGAATGAAATCGAACTAAGATTTTGCAGGTGACCACTTTGTTCCCACATTTTACATGTAAGACTAACACTATAAACTCTGTTTTAGAAAGGTGTTCTTCAGCTTCTTTCTCAGTCATTACACTGCAGCTCCTTTTCAGCTTTGTCATGATTATTTTGGGTGATTTCTGGCTTCATATTCAAACAATAGTAATCAAACTAAGAAAAAGGTGTGAATTTTAGGCTGTAGAATTGATACATCTGATTAAGACTGGGTTTAAACAACATATTTTTGTTTCATAGCACCGAAGAACACGGAAATCTTCTAACATTTTTCAGAAGCCTTTCAACCTATGCTGAGTGGTATGAACATCGTAGAAACACCTTCCTGCATTTCAAGGTACTGTCTACCAAGCTTTATTTATATAATAAATACAATACAATTTAGTACAATATTCATTGCTTTAAATAGTTCATTGAGACAGAGTGTTGGAGGTGAAACTGGCTGTCTTTAGCGGAATATGGGATCTTAATTTTCTATGTAGTGGTGACAGGAATATTGCCTAAAAATTTGTGCTGTGTTCAAGGGGTAATTGAGCAGCAACTGCTGTGCTCCTCATGGGTGGAGGAAAACAAGTCTGTGCCTTTCTGTGAGGGAGTTAAGATAGTTTGCTTTGGTGTTATATTTTATTTTGATTTTTAAAAAAAAAAAGGGAAAAAGAAGAAATTAAAAGAAAATAACACTTGTAGTCTTTGGCATGTAAATGTTGGTTTTGAAGGATTAGATGTGTTTCTCTTGAAGATGTGTCAGCATGTGTTTGGGTGACAGCACTTGCAGTTCTGGAGTGTTTTACTTGTATGGGAAATAAACTGTTCCTCCCTCCTAACTGGAACATCATTATTTGAGCTTAGTTTTAAATTTATCGGTATTTGGCTTGTTTGTTTTGGCTTTGTGCTGGTTTTAAGATAAACAACTAATCCTTGGAGTAAAAATACTACAGTCTTACAGACACCAAACATCTTACATGATGCCTTATGTTAGAAGAGGATGTTTTTACTGCTTAAGTTTGTGGTTTCTTAGCTGAGTTTTATTTACCTCAAGAATTTACTGTCATTAAACTCGACACCATCTTTACTTTTCAGCTGTAGTATCAAGTGGGAACTGCATTGTTTCCTACTTTTGAGTCTTTTAGGCCTTCGAGATCTGTGCCAGATTAATCTATTTCTATTATCCAACCAACCAGAATAGAGAAAAAAAGAGTTCTGTCTTCTGATAATGTTAAAAAAAAAAAATCCAGTCCTCAGCTGAGCAATAAACTGGCGTTGCCTAATCCTGCTGGCTTTTGTGTAAGGGCTTTTCTTTAATCCCTCCATAGATAAGGTAGAGCACCAAGGGCTTTAGGGCTTTGTGACTGGCTTTTTTCCAGCTTCACTTGATGCTTTCTGATCCACAGATCAGCAGTGACTGTGGTTTCTGGGACAGTGATTCAACAAACTGTTGTAAATATTTCTCATTTTAAAATATAACAAAAGAAGAAAAAAATAGAAAGGAGATAAGTTTGGAGACGATTTGTAAATTGTGGTTATATAATCAGTTTTTAAAAGTATTTGTTCAGATGTTGAGTATAAACAATGAAATTATCTACTAATTGCTAAAAGATGTGTGAAGATAATTCACTGAAGACGCATTACAAGTTTGTTAATGTTACAGATGTTCTTTGTAAAGGTGTTTTTATTTCCATGGACAAGAATAAAGTTGAAAGGCAAACCAGTTTGGGAGAATATCAAATATGACTGACTCTGTGCTTATGAAGAGTATTTTAGGCCTTATTTCAGCTAGCATTGCTAATCATTTCATTTAGAAACAGAAGGCATTCTAAGGTAAGAGAATTAATAAAAGGTTCAAATATCAAATCTGACAATTCAAATAACTAGATTGCCAAAGAGAACAAATATTTGTAATTTAATGGTTTTAGTAATTTGTGTGAAAGCAGTTAGACATATGTTGCTAGTATATGCATAAAAACAACTCAAGAGTCTATCCTGTTAATATTCACACTTCACAACATTGAAAAGGGGTCTGTAATCTTTGTATTTATTTTTTTCCCCCTGCCTGCCCTCTAGACTGCCACGTATATGGCAGGTAACTCTACCCTGGTTTGGAGAGAAGACTGTTTGGGGTGGAGTCTTGGGTTTATAGCTTTTCTATTCTGTTATTTAAAAGAAAATTGCCAAGGCTGCTAAGTAGAAATAAAATAGTTTCTGATACTTTCCTCAGAGTGTCGTGTAAAAACACCAAAGGTAGGTTATTTTTTTATTTCCTGTCTTGGTACATGAGAAGAAAGGGATAATGTAGCAGTAGATGAATACTTCAAGTAACATTGAATATTTTGAGACTAATGACAATTCAAGGTAGTGCTTTAAATAAACAGATTTTGAAGGAGCAAATGGAATGTTCCCTAAGTATTGTGTATGGCAGGTCTTGCTATTGTCACAATAAATGTGTCTGTAAAATGGATTTACATCTGCAAATAATCTTCTAACTTCAGTCTGCTGTGAGGCTGAACAACTGAAACATGTTGGCAAGGCTGGAAGAGCAGGTTGTTGAAGCTGATACTGATAAACAAGAACAAAAATTCAAGTTTTATTGGAAATACAGAAGAGAAATGAGTGACAGGAAAAAAATACATTCAGCTTGATATTAGTACTGGTCACACAAATAGGAGGTGGAAATCCTCCCTACTGAAGGAAGCCCTTCTTACTTCATGTTTTGGTTAACTTGCTGTGAATGGGGAAAATAAAACACATCAGATAACTTGGTTCCTGCACGAGGCATTCAGAAGGTACCACTTGTCTGCTTTGGTTTGCTCACAAAGTATTAAGAGCGTTAATTAGCATTACTGATGATAATTAGTACGTTTCAAAAATATATACAACATTTTAATGTAAAATCAATAGTTTGCTGGTGGGTAGGTCTTAGAATGCTTACATGTGTGTATATATTATAAAAATGTGCAAATATTTGTGTATACACATTTTTGGTGATACTTAATGATCCTGTTGATACTGGAAAGAACTTGTTTTAGAAGAAGTTATTTGTGATGAGAATAAGATCAGAGGCTGCTGCTTATGTAACATTATTACACTTACAGCTGTGTTTTTTCCGTCTTAGGCATTTATCACAAGAGGCATGAGAGAACTGATGGGTTTAATTTTTTCCTAATAGATATTTGGCTTGACATTGGAATTTATTTTTACATGCTTTGAAGTTGTTTTTTTACGTTTTGCTAAAAACCTGGGAACATCAAAGTTTTATGACTTATGTGGAAAAATGAAAACCAAGTTTGCTGTGGACTTGGTTTTGTTCTCAGTTAAGACAATGGAATTTCCTTCTTGTTACACCAAATAACTTAAAATGGAAAATATTGGGGATTGCTGTTTTTCTTGGGTAATGGGTTCAGGGCAAAAATATGTTCAGAATTAAGTGGGCATCAATTCCCCATAGCACAAGCACTAACAAATCAAGGCTTAGCTAAATAAGATAAATAAAACTAATACAAAATACCTTGTAAAATCAGTATTCTAGATGTAGTGATACATCATCATGCATTTGATGCTTAACTATTTCTACAAATTAGGAATCTATACTAGCTTCAAAATTAGTACAAAGGTGATGTGGTAATAGTAACTAGCACACCTCTGGCATTTGTTTGTCTGGAGGGTTTACACCTGTGGGGTTTGAGGGGAGAAACTGGAGGTCAGAAATGTGTAGGTGTGAGTTAAAAATTGTGCCCTTTATCACTGATGTTCAGTTTTAGATGGACTGTTGAGGCCTGCACATGGCAATTGGTGTTTTTAATACACTGCAGAGGTTAAAGGAGTTGGGTGAAATGATGTTTGAAGTTACCTCTGATTTCAGATTAATGATAGAATCAACTTTTTAATTTAAAAATCTGATTTGATTTTTCCCTAATGATCAGAAGCACTGTTGTACAAGAGTAATTCTCTTTCTTTGCACTGACATCCAGATGAAATTGTACTTATTTATAGGTAAACACATGAATTCAGCTTTGCTGTTAATTTTATTGTCACATTTCCTGTCAAGAGAAGCTGTGGAACCAAGGCTTGGTCAATATCATTAGTTAATAACTAAGATATTTGAGTCTATTAGGCTGTACTTAGATCATTGTTTTAAAATGGGAAGCTGGTGTTGCAAAAGCAGCTCTTGTGAGCACAGATCAGCAAAACATAATATTTCACTTTTTACCTAAAAATAAATCACATGTTATTTTCAAAGCAAAATAGTAGAAGGAAATCTCAAACATCTTTGAAAAGTTCCAGTTGCTATGTTGCTTGATGTACTAAACCTAAATAGGAGTTATTCTCATTAGCCACAAATCAAGTTTTTAAGGAAACTTTAACGAATTTAAGCTTTGAGAAGTTCTGTTTCTAAACATAACTTTCTTTCATATGCATCTTAATCCAATACACCTTTGAAGGTCAACTGGAAAAATTTCTTTTCAGATTCAAAGAGTGGCACTGGAATTCAGAAGTATTTTTCCTCTTTGGCTTGCTCAAAGAGTATCTTGCATTTATCTGAAAGCAAAATGTGGTGATTGTTCTGAGTGCTGGTAAAGAATGAGAACAAGCAGTTTTGTGTGATTTTACCTAAAGAGTATGTGGTGAAATAAAAGTTGAGATGATGTGTGTGCATAGATATATATATATATATTTTTTTACATTTCATGAACAGACAAGATTCTCAAAGCATGAAGGACACTGTAACTACTAAAGTGACTGGTTTCAATTGGTTATTTCAGAGAACATTTTGACATAGCGGAAGGTCCTGGGTAGGCAGGGAAAGGAGCATTAGTAAGGGGGAGGATACGAGCTTGTAAACAGAGGAAGAAGTGATCCTTGTTCCCGTGCCTGGCTTTGGCACGTGGCGTTACTCGAGCAGTGCTAGTAGTACGTTCCCACGGGCAGCATCCTCAGGCAGGAGAAGGCGTTGACGTGCTTTGCCAGGACGATGGGATTGCCCTCCATCCTTATCTCATCCATGCTCATGCGGATGTAGCGCGTGTTGTTGGACTTGCAGAACGTGTCATCCGTGATGGTGGTGATGTTGTTGTACTGCAAAAGAAAACGTTTTTATAAACAAATACAAACATGCTTATTTTCCATGCATTGCTGATGAAAGATTGTACCTTCTTTTTGCCATTTCCTGATGTAAAGAAACCATTCAAAAATCCTTGCATTTTTAGGAATTAGCAACTTCTGAACTCTGGGTAGTTGTGGCCATACACATTAGAGGTAAATTGTTCTATTCAGACAAACTGTTTTAAAATAGAACAAGTTTGATTTGCAGTGTGCAACTACTGAGGCTTTTCCTAAGGGAATGTTAAGGAAACCCTTTGGGAATACCTGAAGGTGAAGAATGCGCAGGCTCTCTGGTAAGTTCAGGGGAACAGATTCCAGTGCGTTGTGTCCTAAGTAGAGGTAGGCCAAATTTGTGAGCTTCTGTTGAGCAGAAAGAGAGGTTACTGATGCTGGTAGTACTTGAGGGTTAAGTAATTTGTGCCTGTTATAAGACCTCAATAAATTTTTCTGATCACGTAGCCAGTAAACTGGTGTAACAAAACCCATTGTTTTGCTGTGAATGTTGAATTCCATTATATCAAGAAATTCATAGACCAGACCTTCTATGTCTGGGAAATTTCAGTGTCAGCATGTTGGTTATAAAACTTGAGATGACTATAAAGTACAGCATATATATATTATTTATTAGTATTTCTGTAGTCCTCAGAACTGTACTTGTCCCATCAATTTTTGAATATTTTTTCTTTACATGTAAGAGAGAAAAGAAAAGTAGGTGAGATTTAATAGAAAATCCTTTTCTACACAAGGGACATGAGAGAGTGAATGCACAAATGACTGATATTCCAGAGTGCCTTAAAAGCAAAGCAAACACTGGAGAGCTGCTTCATCATAGTTTGTTTCTTAGATTTCAAAAAATACAGAAAAATAATTTGAAGGCAGACTGAATAGTCTGGTTGCTAATTTTGTTTACTTTGGTTACCCAAATTATTGGGTTTTTCCTTACCTTGAAAGCATTTGCTTTGATTCCTCTGCTCTTGATTCTGTTTTGGTTTGCATTAAATGTTGTTAGTTTGGGAGGTAGAACAGGAAGTTTTACAAGTCGATTTTCAGCAAGAGAAAGTTCTTCCAACAGCAGAAGTTTTGAAAAGGCTCCATCTTCTATTTCTTCTATCCTATTTCCACTAAAATCAATTCTTCTCAAGGTAGCTTTACACAAAAGAAATGAAAACCTAAGCATTGACTTCATAATTACATGGCATTTGAAATGTGTATGGCTGTATATGCTAAATGTTATACTATTGGCTGCAGCATCTAAATTTGGATCTACAAATACTATTAAAACATGGGTAAAAATGACATTTGGATTTTGTCCTGGTCTTAATTTGAGAGAGAAAAAAAAGGGAAATACTCTGGATCCTTCTTTTTGTCTTTGAGATAACATGATTTCAGATATTCATAGAATTTGTTATGCTGTAGTGAGATCCCTGGACCATTTGAAGGGAAAATAATGCCTGGTCACTTAAGACTGGCTGGGATGCAGAGCTGAATTTTATTTTTAGCAATCTGCTCTTTTCCTGGTTGTTTGGGAGTATTAAGATGTTTTACAGGGTCCAAAATACGTTTCCATTTTGCCTATACGGTTCCCGTTGTGGAACAGAAAGGGAGGTTGGGGTGTCACTTACTGATGTCAGCGAAGTCAGAGGCTGCGATCCTTTTGATCTTGTTGAAGCGAGCGTAAAGATACGCGGTCTCCTTGGGCAGGGGCGGCACGGCCTCGATGTCGATCTCCTCGCAGTACACGGAGCCGCTCAGGCACACGCACAGCAAACACGTGGGCAGGTCTGCCAGCAAGGGGGTTGAGCACACACTTTTACAACCTGCTCAGCTCACTTAAGCTTGATTATTCAAAATAGAGTTTTCTCTGGTGTCTTTTAATATTTCCCATTGTTCTTTTTATTGTGCGTGATTTCCCTGTGTGAAATCTCAGTTCTTACCTGAGCACGTGAAATGCTATTAATTTACATCTTTAGCTGGCCAAGAGTATGGTGACTATGACAACTGCAAGTCTGTGACCATGGTAAATATCACATTTGGAACCATTTCTTAGGAAACAGAAATCCACAAGGAGAAATACCTGACAGTGCACACATTTGGGACTATAATTGCATTGGACCATTTCTGGCAGGTGACGCATTATTCTGTGTTATTCCTAGCTACTATTTTATCTAAACTTCTTAATAAAAACTCCAGCAACTATGTTTATATATATTTATAGAACCATGGAATGGTTTAGGTTGGAAGGGACATTAAAAGTCATCTCCTTCCAAGCCCCTGCCACAGACAGGGACACCTTCCACTAGAACAGGTTGCTCAGAGCTCTGTGGACAATCTCTGTCGGTTTTATATTGAGATTTTTAGAGCTGTTGTTTTAAGTAGAAACTTTTTATAATGTAGTTTGAGACCATTGCGACTTGTCCTGTTCCTCATGGACAGTAGTAAAGTATCAGTAACTTCTGCTTTGCTCTAATATTTTATGCCAGTAAATATTCAAATACATGTAATGTATTAAAATACATTGTATGTAATATACATTATTCAAATACAATGTATGTAATATACATTACATCATATTCAAATACATGTAATGAATATAGCGTTGAATCCAGTTTTGTCACCACCGCTGTGTCTTGTGCTGTGTTTTCTACATTTTGAGAGTTTTGGTTGGTTTCCACCCTGGAGTGTCTGCAGGGCAGACAGGAGGGTCGTTCCACTGGGTAGTTGTCACTACACAGCAAAACAGGACCTTCTACAGCCCGTGGGGAGTTACAGAAGCAGCTGCTCAATGCTGGAAAGCCAACCTAGTACATATAACAGTACATTTTTTTCTTACAGCAGCACTGCAGAGAATAGAATGAAGGTTTTGAGGTTTAGCTTTGTGAATAGCATCATTTTTAGGCTTCAGAGTTCTGCCCCATTGGGTGGTTTGCGATTTCTTTTTAATTTAGTGGCTTGTTTTTCATATGTTTGTGTAGGAAACGGAAAATGTCTGTCAAACAATGTTGTCACTGTTAAAAAGGCAGCAGTTTTTATGCCTGTCTGTCTAGAAGCTCTTGGAGACTTGTTCACCTTTTCACAGGGGCTTGTTGACAGGTGCTGTTTGGCAATAATTAACCTTGAATAAGCACTTTGGTGTAGGTTGACAGTCCACTGGTCTTGCTGAATCACCAGTTATTTTTGTAAGTTTAGATCACAGACACACAAAATAAATGTGTCTTTTTCTCACTGCTCTGTTTGGCAGAGAAACTTTGTCCTTTTCATGTGTAGAGAGCACTGGGGCTCGTTAGGAGAAACCTGGACAATGCACCCAGAGCCTGTAGGAAACTTTAGCAAGTGAGGAATGTTGCTGATGTATTTTAAACATTGACCTACCTGATCATCACATGTAAACTTTGAGTCAATGCTTCAAATAAATCTATTGAATGAATTTAAGCACATCATATTTCATCATCACTTGGTTAAACTGTGGAACGTACTGGGGGGTGTATTTTGTTTTTCTTAGTTGTCTTGCCTAACTTATTTAACTTGGGTACATCTCAATGGCAAATATGACTGGGTAAGTCTGTGGAGATTCTTACAAGCTGTGCTTTGTGTATTCAGAGTTTACCTGAGGATCCTTTAAATTTTTCAGCCTGCTCCATCAGAAGTTAGAAGGTTTTCCACAGGAGTAATGAAAGATATTCATAAATGAAAAGATTAATTCTGTAGCCTTTGCCATCCTTTGCACATTAGATTTGCATATTAAAATACATTCTTTTGGATATCTTGGACATGACAACATTCATATCAGTAAACCTACTTGTATCCTTTGTTGGTGGGACGTCCAGTTGGCTGTCATCCCTTTGCAGCATTAGGGAGGTGTCAAGAGAAGCGTTTGTTCCATCCTTTGTGAGAGAGTAAATGTTATTTTAAAACACAGACCGCAAAGAAAAAGCCACAGAGCATTACAAAGATCTGAAATAACATCTTTTAAAAGTGAGCTTCCTACAACATACCTCCTTATGGTACTTAATTTTTAACATATTCTTCTAGATTGGATGACTTAATGTGATGGTTTATCCCTTTTACACATGAACTATTCAGTTTGAAAGGCAAGAAGGGAAGATGCTGCCAGTGCTCTTTAGAAAACTCAAGTTCTTTAGGAAAGGTCAGTAGACATAAAATAGAAAATATAGACTACATGGTGGGAAGGAATATGTGAGTGGTGCATATTTGCATACAGTAGAGTTTTGTATATCAAGATTTTGCATATAATGCAAAATTCAATAGGATTCTTGTGAGTATAAGTTGTATTTTGTTGTTCTTTTACCCAAATCATCTCAGTAAAGTGATGGAGCTATCCTTGCATTTAAAGTCATTCAGAATTCCTCCTGGAGACAGTCATTGCATCTTTTCAATGGCAGCAAAACTTAGTTTATAAACACTTTCCTTGCAGGTATTGGCTGAAATGGAGTAATTTGTTTTCATGAACTGCATGTAAGTCTGTTTTGAGGTGTGGGCTGCTAAGAGAAAGGGCCTCTTGTGATGCAGGCAACAGCAGTCAGGTTTTCATTGGGTACTGGAGGAATTTCGGAGAATTACCTATTATTACTGTATTTACAGTATAGATACAGTGGCTTATATTGTGATTTGCCTGTATTAAAGTTAAGGGGATTTCAGGTTGACTGTGGCAGTTGTTCTTGGCTTGCATCATTCATTTGGGTTTGTTTTTGTTGGGTTTTTTTTTTTTGATGGGGAATATTTGTAGGACAGAACAAGACAATATGTTTTTTGGTGTGCGTGGCTATTGGAAACACATGCAGGAAAGAACATTATGAGATGTGGAAGATGTTTTGCTTTAAACATGCTTAAGGATCAGGCCCTGGCAGGATCAACGTGCTCCGTTGGAGAGCTGCTTGCACTCTGGGAGTGCTGACAGATGAACCCCTTTTTGTTTTTTTAATCTCCCCACTCTCCCCTCCTTCACGCAGACAGGTAATTCATCTGTAAGAGCAGTGTGCAAGTGAGAGCTTTCAAGCTACTTCTGCTACTGTGATTTATTTGGTATTTAGGTGCTTGCGTATCCTTTACTGTGGGAACTTTCGTATTCTGCAAAACAAACCCCTCAGGCTTGACATAAAGCCTGAGAAACAAATATCTTGGCCAGCCTCTGTCATTTTGACCCCTTTTTAGCCTGTGAATCATCCGTCCCTTGGCTCTCCCCTGTGTCTGCCTCTCCAGGCTCTGGCTCTTGTTTGGGCTAGGTTGGTTTGCCCTACTGGAGGTTTAGCTTCTCAGTCAGGATGCTGGCAGCAGTTTGGCCAGCAGCTGGAGGGAAGCTGAGGGTATCAGCTCGACAGCTACGCTCCAGCAAAGAGCAAATCTCCCAGAAGCTTTCTGCAGAAGGACTGAGCTCACACAGATAGGTGGGTTAGGCAGATGAAGACGTGGACCTTGAGGTGTCTGTGCCAGTGGAGACTTCCGAGTGCGTGGACTGGAAATGGAACAGCTGGACTTGTATGGCTGCAGCTGCTTTGGCTCCTGAGGGACACTTACTAACATCTGCTAACACGGCCTGTCTGTCCCAGGTGAAGATTTCTAGCACAGTCTCCTACTTGAGCCACCAAAGACTCTGCACAAGGACTTCATAGCAGAATGCAATGTGTCACTAATCTCTGCCACTGGGAAACGTCACAAAAAATTTAAACTGGTAATTGGCAGAATACTATTAAATCCCTAAAATTAAAAAATATTTGCTGA
Source organism: Pomatostomus ruficeps (assembly GCA_013400735.1). Lineage (NCBI taxonomy): Eukaryota > Metazoa > Chordata > Aves > Passeriformes > Timaliidae > Pomatostomus > Pomatostomus ruficeps. The sequence continues at coordinate 121,714 of VYZT01024176.1, read as the reverse complement.
TCAGCTATAAAAATTCCTAACCATGGAGTATCAGTGGAGAAGATTGTTTGGATTATAACCACAAGTTCATTGCTTGCATATGTAAGGAATGCACTGAAGGAATGTTGGCCTACTCACATACTTAAATTCCACCTGCCCCTTGCACCTTACTGCACTCACAGAATTACCCGTACAAAGCCACATTAACACTTTACATCTAAATACTTTAACCATCTTCAAATTTCTGCAAAATAATTTATTCATCTGATAACACAAAGGTCTGTAAAGCTGGAAGTTTATATTCAATGGAATGAGTTAGTCCAGATGCGAGACAGCATCTGATTGGGTGGTTCTGTTCTCTTGTAGAAATTAAGATTTTGTGTTTTAAACTGCTCAGATTCTATTCAAGACTGGTGTGGCTGTGGTTTCAAATAATCATAGTAATGAATTTCTTTTGATGTTTTTAGTAAAGTCTTTTTTTTTCTAACTGTGTGTTCAACTATACAGTAAGGAGTTAAATTTGTATGCAAGATAGATTTCTGACTGGGCATGCTTGAGGAAACGTTTGGCACGCATTTCAGTTCCAGTTAACACTTGGAATATTTGGGGAGTAAGATTTGTGCAATAAATGAATAGAAGATCTGTTTGTGCACCCCATGATTTAAACTGGGAACACTGGCACTTGTATTGACATCGTTGTTGCACATAAGGAACTCATTTATTATTTTGCAATGAAAACATGTCAATGGAGAACTGACCTGATGGAAATAATGAACTGACTACATTCCTAGAATTATCCTAAGCAGAACTGTTGGCCTTGGGAAGACCTCCAGCTTATAGCACTGCCAGGAGGACTTTGATTTGTCTGTGGCACATCAGTTGGCACATTTCCATGTAGGTATACTCCTTGTTGTTCCTTTCCTGAAACAGCAGCAATCTTCTGCAAACAGTTTATTAATAGATGTCATCTGATACTGTGCCTAGCTAGTTAAAGTTAACAGGTTTAGTATTTTTTAAAACTTACTTCTGAGTAGATAGTCACTGATTAGTTAAGAGTCATTTATATAGTCCCTTTTTCATGGTTTATGAAAACATGTTACTTCATCACTGAGGCAGATGTCCGATTTAAAAATGACATTTCTTGGATATAAATATGTAGCTGTTTAGTCAAACAGTGGAAAGCTGTAACTTAAGTAGCATTGGGAAAATATTAAAAAGGTATGCAAAGTGTTTTTTCTATATTTGGGCTGCAATTTTGTACTTACTATCTTTTGCTGTTTTATTTTTCTTGCTTATCAGACTAAGTTATTGCAACAAGTACAGTTAATATTAATGAAAACCTCCTTGAGCTTTTCATACTAGACTGTTACCACTTGGTTTGGATCTGTGGTATTTTCCTTGGCAACTGCTCTTGGGAGAACTGCTGCTGGATTTTTTCCCTGATCAGTGTTGTATCTCCTATTGATGTGCACTGGTTAGGTCTGGATAGAGATGTGAGGTTTGTAACTGTCCCTGGCAGCTGAGGCTGTAGCACTTCACTTAATTCTCCCCTGGCTTTGTCTCTTCTGCTTTTGTATTGAAATTCAGAGGCAGGAATGTGGAGCACCCAACAAAAACATTCTGTTTGAAGACGCTGATGGGTGCACTGAGATATAGGGGATATTCTCTTTATTAAGACCCTGAAAGTGTTAATAGTGTAGGTCACTCCTGCAGCACTGGATGTTCCATAGAAGTTCAGGACTGCTGAACTGTTGAGCTGTAAAAAAACCAAACCACTCACTCCTGAAAAACTGAGTCAAGAAACTTGATAGTTTGGCAGGTCAAAAGAGAAACTGTGGTTTATACTGGCAAGTTATGTTCAATGAAAAGGGGGGTTCCAGTTATTACTTTGATAGTAAAAAAAATGAAATCACTCTCCTTGTTTTTAAGCAAACTTAATGAGTTAATACAACACTGTTCAAACCGTTGAACTAGTAATTAATATATCCTGTTCTTGAAACTCTTATTACTGCAGGCACATAAGTACAGCAGAGTTAAAATGATGCTTTATCCTTATTTGTGCAAGCCTGCCTTCTGTGGCTTACTCAGCCTGTAGCAAGGGAAATATTTTTGTGGTTTTACTTTGAGTGGCTTTCCCTATGTCTGAACCCATTGTATGTTTTCCTGTTATATTAACACTTCCATAAAACTCACATGCATGCACATAACACCTTTTTCGTATAATGCTTAGCAGTTAGAGATATTAAAATGAAAATATAAATAAAATACCTTTCTTATATCCATGGATTGCATTTCATAATCTTGTTGGGTCAGGCTTCCCATGGGAACATCTGCATCATACTCGTAAGACTGGAGTGATTCTTGCTGGAGAGGTGGTGCGGGATTTACCAAAGGTACAAACGCAAACAAAAAAAAAGTAGCCTGCAAAGTCTCCATTCTTGCCCAGAACAATGTATGTGGCTTTCAGGGAGCTGGTGAGGATCTGCTCGTGCCTGGACTCTGGAGAACACTTTCTTTGGGACTGGAAATGAAAACGCAATCCGTCAAAACAATATTTAAAGCCTAGAGGACTTGTTGGCAGTGGTTTCTAACACATAAGGAACATGGAACAACTTTTAACTCTTGATATCCTTTAATTAGATTCTAACTTTATAAAATCAGTTCATAACATGAGAAGAAACTGGGAAAGAATAAACATTTTCCAAATAATAAGGAAAATATTATCTTAATTGCATTTGCTTGTTTCCCAGTATGCTATTTTTGTTAAAAGCAAGAGGATTTTATAAAGATGAAACATTTGGCATATATGTAGATGAACTAAATAAAACATGTAAGGTTCAAATACATTTTTCTTTATTGTCAAAATAAGGAATTTCAAACCTAAATGCTCTATACCAATAGCCTCTCATTGTCTTTTTCTTTACATATGAGACTAAACAAGAGAAGATAACTTAATACCCTCAGAATATTGTACAGGTTGTGCACTTTCCAAGCAGGAAGGGGGGAAGAGGCTGCAAGCATAATCTTTGAAACATTACAAATATGCATGCAGTATTTAAAAAAAAAAATTGTTTGCATGGCATTTTTCTCCTCTTTACTGTAGTTTTATTTAAGCTCTAGGTTAATATAGTTTTAGGAAAAAAAATCCACATACCTTTTTAGCACATTCCAAGCTCTTCAGGGAAAAAGCAGATATCCTTATCTATAGTTACTCTGTTGTCAATGTGCCTTAGTTTCAAGTTATGAATTACATCCAAATTGTTGAAATGAACACTCTCTCAAGGTCTGACAGTCTGAAGAGTGCTTTCCATGGGTAAAAATGTTTTGCCAGCATTCTCTCCCCAGGGTGAGAGGTAATATCCTGGAGCAGGGGGTTGTACTTTGCATAGCATTTGCATATGCTAAGCCTGTGTAGCTCATCCTACTTTTGGTGGTCCTTGTTAAAATGGCAGCTTTCTGCTTTGTGGTGATTTGCTCTTTATAATTGCTAAGGCTTTTTCTGTAAATCGAGTATTAATTGTGCAAACTGGAGGTCTCTAATAAGGCATGTGTTATCCATTTTGTGAAATGCTTCAGCCTAGAGACAAAGCAGCTGCTTTCTGAGCCAGAGGTAGAGCCAAAACACACGTCTGTTGAATTAGTCACATTTTGTGAATAGTAAAATGTTTTATTACAAGTTGTATATGTTTAGAGAAGTTTCACCTACCTATGAAATGGAAACTTTTCAGTCTGAAGAGTTCTGGAAAAATACTCTTTGGAACTTCATGTGTTTGTGTTAAGATTTTTAGACAATCAATGTCTAAATGTCTCATTAATTGACTTATTAGACAGTTTATTGAAAAATTGGTTTCACAATGAATACTTGCTTGGAACAAAGTTCTGTTTCAGTTCTATAGATAACTCAGTAAATGCTGGCCAGGTGTAGAATTTCCATCTGAACTATGAGCAGCAGTTTTCTGGATTTGCAATGCGTTTCTTCCTCCCCCATCCTTTTCCTCATTATGAGTTTTTGGCAGTCAGCACAAATGGGAGACAGATGACCAACTTTGAAAGTTTATAGAGTAGCTTTCTCAAGTCTTTAAAAAGTATGTAGCAATAAAATCTAGTGGGAATATATCCAGATTTACATTTCTCTTTTATTGTCATATCTTTTTTTCTTTTTTTTTTTTCTAGAGTAATACTGGTGATAAACTGTGGACCTTTTGGTTAAGTTTTCTTTTAAGTACTGCCTTGTTTAGCAGGCAGATGTCTGTGGTAAATCTACAGAGTGACTACAGCCAGTTGCTCTCTAAAATCTTTTTGGGTTTCTATACTACCAGTTTCTGAACTCATTAGGATTTTATAAAATGTCTGTAGTTTAGTTCATATGCAAATTTAACAATGTGATAGTTTGGACTTAAAGTTTGCTCTAGGATAATGCTGTGGTGATATAACGGAGCTGTGAAGGGAAGAGGCTCAGTAATAATGGAAATTGGGCCCCGAATCCCTCTGGATGCTATTCTGCTGGAATAATAAGGACAGCAGGAGTTTGGAAGTGGTTCAGTCGCAGTGTCAGTACCATCTTACCATCCCTCCTGCCTTCATGCATGTCTGGGAAGTAATGACACAGCTCTGCTTTGTACGGACCCTTTCCAGCTGCCACCCCTCTGCCAAACATCCAGGTTAGGATTTCCTCTGTCTCTAGGGCATCCAAGTGTTTCCAGTGCTTGGATGCAATCAAAGGATAACTATTCTAAGGGGAAAAAAGTATTACGTATTGAAGCTGAAAGCAAGATATAAAATATTAAATGCATTTGTAGTCTTAGGATAATTTATTTTGTAAGTAGGGAAATACTAGATTTTACAGCTATGTGCATAAACTGTCTAAGGAATAGCTTTATCTTTTCCTTACACATGACAATTTAAAAAAATGAGGGAAAACTACTAGATAAATGAGGCTTTGAAAATTTAGGAAGTCTTCATTCAAGAAAACTCTCGTTTGCTTTGATCTGCAAGAGAAGAGCCTCTGAATTTTTGGACAACTTCAGGAACAGCTTCTGCACAAAACATTGTGAAATGTCTGCGTTCAGCAGGGTCACAAGATTTTGGTTGTGTGCTATCACAGAAAGGTTGGCGTGTCTGTACTCGCTGCAATCCAGGCACTTTTCAGAGATTCACAAATACTCCTTACAAATAGAGTCAAAGAGTGAGATGCTGAGTAGTTCATTTGGTGTGATGTCATCAAGGAGTAGCTTACAGTGCCAAGTAAAGTACTAGTCTTGTCCCATAGTTTGTCTGCATTGTCATGAAACAAGAAAATATATCAGTAAATAATGTCAGATAAAACCAATTTTTGTCTGAACATGTACCAGATGCTCTGATCTGCACAGGGTATGAATGGCTGCAAGCAAGGAGGGGGAGTATTGCTTCCCTCTACTGCTTTATTCCTGCTTGGAGTGACTAGAAATAACCACACTATCCAAGTCATGTGAGATGAAATATGTGGTTCATATGCATTGGCAGAAGGGGAGCTCACAGGAAATACCCTGGCAAGCAGGGAGTGCTTTCTAGGCACTGTTAGTGCTTGGAGATTGCATGTGCGAGTCTGTTGCTTGGACGCTGGTTACAAGGATCTATGTACTTGGAAGGTGGTTTGATTTCTGGAAGCCTAAGCCTGCTGTGCTGTTAACTCACTGAGCTCCAGTTTTTGAAAAGGGCCTTGATAATGTGTTCATGGTGTGTTTTTTGATTTCCCCATGATAGATATCTCATTTGCACTGACCAATTTCCCCACAAAATACTTTCACCTGGAGTGTTAGGCATTTCAAAGGGTTATTTTTCCTAATTTTGTTGACATGGAATCGTGGCTTAAATTTGAACAGTAGTAATTTCCCTGTAATTTTGTAAGGATATAAAGTGTAGCTGACAGTGTAAATGAACCACAGGACTTCTTTTCTTGTAGTGGATAGAACCCAAGCCAGTCTGATGGGGACACTCTGGCTTCTGGTCTCTGAACTGTGCTGTCAGAAAAGCTTTAGGTGAAAGGGCTGCATACAGAGTAGCTGAAAAATTTGTTCCCCAAGGTTTCCTTTCTGTCATGTTAGACAACGAAGAATAAAGAGCTTTTAGGAGAGAAGAAGTGAGAAGTTGGATGGGTATGGATGGCAGAGACAGGAAAAACATAGGAGAGCAAGACAGAAATGAGGGTAACTCTCCAAACTACACATTGCTGACTGAATCTTCAGCATCTGGGAAAGAGTGAAAGTATTGAGTGCTGTTTATGTGTCAATACTGAGAGGGGTAGACTTTCCTCTGTGCAAGACTGGTTGGAAATGACTTTTCCTAATGCCTGTAGGAATTACATGGGAGTAGGGCCTGACACTGCCTACATAAAGACTTGTGGTTGTGCAGTGGGAGGCGGAATACTGGAAAAAGAAAAATGGGGAGGAAAAGACCTAGGGCCTTACCTCTGGGGTGCAGAGATTAATAGGGCTATGAGGCAGCACTAGGGAGAGTCCCATAAAGTTGCTATCACGATATTCCATATGAAATAAACCAAAGCTAAGATTTTTTATTTTTAATAACTCAGGTTTTTCTATATTTAGACAAAGAAAGTGTATTTTGCAGCTGCCTAAAGACTTTGGCTTTCATCTTGTATTATAGTCTCTAAAGGATGATATTGGCAACTTCTGTAGTTTCTGAGTTTTACTGTAAGCATTCTTGGAAAAAGGTAATGGATTATTGCTCAGCTGACCTGTGCTCCTGGTGGATGCTGGGAATCACTTACACAGAATGCTCAGAAGTCACTGTCTTCTCTTGGCCAGACATTTGTGTGGGACAGAATGAGATGAGGACAAATCAGGAAAGCTTTTAAAGGTTCCTGGGCATTTATAGACCTGGGCACAATGTTGGGTTTTCTTTTGCATGTGATATTTCTGCTTCATGTGGAAGGTAACGTGTTAGAGGTTCCTTGGCATAACTCTTGCATGGAGTGTGAGTGAAATACTTCACAATGTTGACCAGCTGTTCTGGATTGGAGCCATTATAAGAGAAAAGGGTTTATAGAGGAAAAGACAGTTACTGCAGCAGCCTGATAACATGTACAGCATAATCTGCAAGCAGTCAGACAGATTTACTGTTAAAGAGGGCAGAAGCATTAGGTGATTTAAAACTGAACCTGATGGTTCTAGTTTTATTTTCTTCTTTTGTAACCTAAAACAAGTAACTTTCTGGAATGGTTCTCTACGCAATTTTTATTTTCTAAAACACAAGCCTTTTCAGCTTGATATTTGTGTGGGATTAAGTTGACTTTCTAAAACTATTTTTATTTCTTTGGTGCTGCTGCAAAAATATGTGATATGAAACTTCAGACTCCTGCATCCCCCTCTGCTTTTTGTTGAGGTCTTGATGCAGGGTGTAAAAATAGTTTTAAGGCAGTTTAATGCCAGTGCTGATGATGGGGTTGCATTTATTCTGGGAAGTAAAAGTATCCCCAAGGGGGGAGGGATCAATTCCCTGGTTTGTCGGCTGGTTTGAGGACTGAAGGTGGTGCTATAGAAGACTTGTTATGTAAAGCAAAGTCTATTTCAATGCAGCATCCTTGAGGGATGGAGGAGGGTTCAGAGTTAATATTAAATGTAAAATAAATGTCATCATGCCCTAGAGAGAAAACATAGAACAGTCTTCAAGATTCAGAATCAGTAAAAAAGTACCTGAGATGAAACAGTTATGCATAAACACCTCCAGTATTTTTATGTAAACTTGCAACTATTTCCAAAGCTCAGTGAATTAGATTATTTTAGGTCACTGTTAGGGCCACCAGCTGCAAAACTGAGACAGCTGAAAAATGACCTAGAGATTGTATGAACATCCTTCCATATGTTTCTGATTTATAATCAGAATTTTTTAAGGCTGAAGACATTACCTCTACTTCTTGCATTTCTGTAAAGGAAACACTCTTTTTATCAGTTACTGTGTTATAAATGAATAAAGCACATTGTAAAAACCATGCACAATATTAAACAGAAATCAAACTGGTTAACAAATACAAACGATAACCAAAGTAACAGTGCTGTCTATTTACCCAGACCCCTCTGTTGAACACATGTTCCCTTGAACTTTGCTATGTGACATCAGTTATATCCTGAAACAAAAGCCAACCTACTGCAATTTATTACAATTTCTTAGAATTCCTTCCAGAATTGGCATTACTTCCTTATGACAATATCATCTTTTGTTGAGAGCTGTTACTGTGTCCACAGGGACATTTGAGTCAGAGCTCCAGGAATCATTGGCCTTATCCATATTTTACTTCAGCGTTCCAGTCATCTGTTCCTTGTGTTGCTCCTTGCATCTGCTTTACTTTCTGTGTTCATGGCTCATCTTCACATTTATCTATTTTCCTTGTGTTCAATTTTTATAATAGGGAAAAGGTGATTTTTTTTTCTCTGTAGATGATGAATTAATGCAATGAATTCCAAGACTGTTATAATTTATTTTCTTTTTAAATTAATTAGGTTGTTAGCAATACAAATTTTGGGCAAAATAGTTCAAAACACTAAAAATGTTTGTATTTGTGGAATTCCATAACTTGTAATAGTGTATACAAAAGTTGGCTTA